>CAUOFW020001680.1:208917-228917 GCA_963454935.2 Ilex paraguariensis | reverse complement strand
CCTTGAAGTTGGAGTCTTAAAGTTTAGATTTAATATTTTATGTTTGAGTTCTAATATAAAAATAAATTTGTGAAAATTGGACCGGTTCATGAACCTGGTTTAGACCGGTTTGAACTGTTTTCGAGCGAGTCATTTGTTGGACCGATCCAATTAAGAAATCTGCCACTGGTTTACCGGATGAATCTGTTAGGCCGGGCTGAATTTTAAAATACTGTTTATTTGTACTTACAATACTAAAACTAAGACTAAGATCATGATCAAGGGGGATACAATGACAAGATGCTGAAGAACAAAGGGAAAAAGTTAACCCCAGCTAACGTTGGCTGGACTTATTAGCTGTTGAAATCAGTTGCTGTATTGTCCACTCTTGTCATGTCAAGGAAAGGGGTGGCATAAATACAAATGTTATAACTTATATCACATGGTATCAAAGTTAAGTGGTCCCATGTTTCAATCTCAATAGGCCTCTTCCTATAAAAAAAAAAAAGTGATTCATTCCGTGCATTTATATCACCTGTAATATGAAAATTTATCAACGGATTTTTAGTTTAATGGTATTTTTTGTCTTGTGAACACTTTATTTTCTTGAGATTAAGGATTAAAATCTAACTCCCCTCCCAAAAAAAAAAAAAATTCAACCAATACGACATAAATACGAAACAATATTTATGTGACACTATTCAAACATAACAAAAAGAGTAATATTATTGAGACTTAATTTACTGATTTAATTTGTTAACTTAATTTACTTTGACCTTTGAATTTATTTTGGTCCCATCAAATATTGGAAGTTAGTATAGATCTAATGATGATTTTTAAATGAAAAATTGAAAAGAAGTACATGAAATTAGAATTATCTGTTAAAAGTACATAACTTTTCATGTTAGGTTATTAAGTCATTATTTTTAGAACTTAATTGTGTTCAAATATACAATCTGACTTTTTGTGATTGTTTTTTGACATATTTGTCCTCCCTTAAATCATACATATTTCTTTTGACAGTTAATTAGATTTTTTATTTTGTTTTATTGTATTAATTATTTCTAAATATAATGAAAGAATTATATTATCACAAAATTTGCATATAAAGTTGATTATGTATATCTCTACTTTTTTGAATATTAAATTTTTTTTATCATTATCGTTGTCAGTAAACATCTCTATCTTCTCCTTCTCCAAATTATCAGTCATTAACGTTCAGAAAGGTTCAAATATATCATTCTTATTATTCGTCGACAAACACGAAAAGTTTAAACATATTGTATTTCTTTTGTTACAACATTCATATATTATTAAGTTGAACTTATGCTTTTTTTTTATTATTTTTTATTTTGCTCATTCCACATACTGTTAGTTAGTTTCGGATCTTTTTTTCTTCACAGTTTCATATTCATTTGTACTTATTGTGTTGAGTGGATTCTTTTTTTGTTAACTTTAATATTTTTGTATTTTATGAATTTTTTTTACAGTTTTATTTTTGAATACTGAACACTACAATAATGACTGTTGTTTGAATTCTAAATTATTGTTTTCGTGGTAGTTTCTTGGAGACAAATAGATGGTATGAATTTGTTCAATTCATAATTATATGGTGTACATAAAATTACTTTGAATTTATATGAAATTATAATTTGAAAGTATATCAATATAGTGTGACGCTAAAGGGTTTATGAAATTAAAAGTCTAATTTTTGTACACTCATAATCATAATATTAAATACATGTAATTTACCCCAACAAAAATTCGACTATAATCACCAATCGAAAAGTATTCAAGAATTTCATGATTATGATATATTTACAAAAATTTAAAAGCACCGAACAGTATATGTGTAATAGAAACTAAAGTGTATCAATACAATGTAGCAAAATAGTGTAAAAGTAATATAAACTAAGCATCATATATATATACACGTGACCAAATTAAATCTAATGTAAAATCAAAATTCTTTGATTTTAGTACTTTATAAGATAAGATAATTAAAATTCTTTAATTTTAGTTGTCAAATTTTAAAATTTTTCAAAAACTTTGAAACATATCTATAAAAAAATAGAGAGAATTTATTATGGATTTTGTTTTTTCTAAATTTTAGCTTTTTGTTTTGTTAGAACTCATTTATAGACATATATAAGAAGGGAACTTATTTACAATAAAAGGGTATTCAAGTCTTTCTATGTTTTAAGTAGATTTTTTTATAAAATATTTTTTTCTATCTATTTTTTTGACAATTAAGTTTAATTTTGTATACTTATTTCCGAATGATCTTTTTTTTTAAATAGTGTTTGGATTAGATGAGCTTCGGGTGAATGGATCCATTGGTAGAGGTCTATGATGACGAATCATCATTCATGGATATGGGCCAAATGGCACTTAGAGAAAGCTGTTGATTGAATTTAACAATGTTAAAAATGGAAGCCGGTACACATAAATAGATTTATTGGGCTAAAAGTCCACTAAGTACGTGTAGCACTAAAAAATCAAAAGTCCATTTCAGTGGAAAAACACTAAATAATCATTCAACCATAATACTTGTAGTTGGGGCTGACAACCGTATCGTATTAAATTTTATTCGTGTTAGGTCATTTCGAATTTGTACCGAACACTAATCAATCATAATTCAATCTGTTTAACTAATCATGTTATATTGTATCGACTTATTTATTTTTTTATTATATTTGTGTTGACTTTTGTAACTTTGGAATAAAAAAACTTAACGTACAATTTTATGTCTAAAATTTCATTATCACTTAATCAAATATATGCTCATACTTTTTCTATAAAT
Organism: Ilex paraguariensis; assembly: GCA_963454935.2. NCBI lineage: Eukaryota > Viridiplantae > Streptophyta > Magnoliopsida > Aquifoliales > Aquifoliaceae > Ilex > Ilex paraguariensis. The sequence continues at coordinate 226,135 of CAUOFW020001680.1, read as the reverse complement.
TAAAAATTATCTTAATAAACATAATAATAAAAATAAGTAAAAATATCTTTTTTTTTTGTACAAGAGTTAGATCAATATTGATAATATATAATAAAAAATTTATATTTTATTGTTATGATACTACTTAAATGTGTTAATAATATCAATTTCACATTATTCATGTTTGATGCTAACTTAACCCATTGAAAAATAGTCAAACTTTGAGGGTTGATTTGTTGAAATTTAAGAAACTGGTTATGAGGCCTTATCCCCATTGTACGAATACCTCATTTTCAACTTTGGGGTTCCTGATTCAGAAATCTCTTGACCCTTTAACAAACAAACATCCTTCACAAACTATATTACGTTAAAATGAGGAATCCCGTTACCAGTAAGTCGTTGTAGTATAGTGGTGAGTATTCCCGCCTGTCACGCGGGTGACCCGGGTTCGATCCCCGGCAACGGCGTTACGTTTTGTGTTCCCTCCTTTTTGTTTACAGTTTGTTTGGCTGCACTGACGCCCCTCATTTCAAAGAACGCGAAAACCAGAAGAACATGGAGATATATATATATATATATATATATATATATATGCTGTGAAGTCCTCGCCTTCGATCCCCACCACTAGCATCCATGTTAGCAAATCTTCGTCGGCCTTTGGCCTTTTTAGGCCTCAAACAGGGCATTAGAAATTTCTAAGGAGCTCATGAATTGTAGCAATGGAGAAGTAGAATTGGATCAGGTTAAAGCTTTTGGATACTTTGGCTTCTTGGAGTTGGTATAGCTTGGTCGATTGGTGGTATTTCTTCCGTCTGCACTTCTTCTCTCATTCGTAGGTATGCCTTTTCTAGCTAAAATTCTTTGTGTTGAACAACAATCTAATGATCTGCTTGTATCTTGCTTTTCAATTTGGGGATTTTATATGGAAAGTGACTTTTTTGAATCATCAGAAAGTTGCGATTTGCTGATGAAAATTTTAAATTACTACTAAACAAGTCAAGCTATAATTTAATGACATTGATTTCTGATTTCTGAAATCGTTAACTTCATAACTGTAAATCATAACTTATCCCATTTTGTATTGTAAATTTGTGGATATTAGACTGCATATTTTTGCTCGTATCATCCAGTTATTCAGCTTCTTCTTCTTCTTCTTTTTGGGTAAATCCTGTTATTAAGCCTTAATGTACATGAAAACCTGATAAACTCATTAATTACTAGTTCTTAAAACACCATAAACCCAATCAATTACATAAGGAGTGGAGTAGAGAGCAGTAACAAGTGTTACCCCCATCTCTTAACCATCTTTTCAAGCAAAAACTATAATTTGGAAAGAAAAATAAAAAACACAACCCTATTATATAAAGTCCTTGTTCCATGTGACTGGGAGAACCCATGATAAAAGCTCCAAGTTCTGTCCACAGGAAGCTATCTACGACTAGTACTTATCCTCCATAAAAGGAAATCCAAATCAAACTGCTTCCACTGTTTCAGGAATTCCTGCAAGATTAGGTATGATTAAGAAACTATATAAATCCCAAAAAAAGGACTCCAAGGAATAGCACAGTTAAAAAAAGGAAATGAAGCACGCTGAAAGACACTGTATTCTCCATTTGCTCATGCTAAATACTAAATAAATCTGTTTCATCAAAATATGTCGTAATAATCTTGGGAAACAAAATGAAACGAGAGAGGCTAATAACTTATAGATTTTTTTGGTACAATTAGATACACAGAAAATACAGAGAATATCAACAAAACTTTTGTTCTGAACATGCTGAATTCCTTCCAACTCCAAGAAAGAGAAATTCTGAACAAAAACAAGCATGTCTCTCTTCTTCACTTCATGGTATAGAAGCATAGTTTGTGTTGTCAACATACCATAGTAACATGATAGAAAATCCACATACCTTGGGAGCAAAGTCTTAATAATAAAGTGACCCTGCATAAACAAAAGCTCGAAAATGATATTATGGTCCACAACAGTGTTTTGATAAATTTCTTGCTCTTGTATCTAAGCAACAATTATACCTTGCCACCAATTTCCTCTAGAAGCAGTATATGAACTGTTTCCATTGGGATCATCTTCTGCCCCATCTTTTTTGAACTAATACATTCACAAGTTAAAACAATTAATCCCATAAAATTCATCTTGTCAAGCCAAGCTGGTTCCGATGCTACTTCAGAATACTAACTCACCGGAGGGTACGATGCTGACGTTTGAGCACTTGAAGACTGAACGTACATATCTTCTTGCCCACCATAGTAGAGAGATGAACTTAGAGGACATGGTTCTACTCTTTCCTGAAAGATTGGACTTCTTTCCTTGTTGTATGCACAGCTACTTGCTCCTTCACTGTTTTTAGTCATATAATCTGTACATGAATGGCAGAGTTTCAGGCATTATTCTCCAAATTGTCAGAACTAAGTCATCACACTCCAAATGCTTACTAAATAAACTTGCACCAACCAAACTATGAAAGACCTAGTTTAGGGGAGCATCGGTTACTGAATATTTATTGCCTCCTTCCGAGTAAAATACAGTGTGTGTAGTATTCTCCTTCAAACACAGAGTATTAAAGGCGTTGAGCACATAAATTTTGAGCTTGCAAAGCGAGGATAGATACAAGAACTTAGAATGACCTAATCCCTAAACTTAAATGTCAATAGTTCACAAAAATATTTTAATTCAAATGCGATATACCACCAATATGATTCTTAAAACTGGGGAGGCAAATCAACTCAAATATAGATATGCATGTCCATACTCCAGGAATATGGATTAAACTCGAAACACATAATATAAGATAGATTTCTTTCTGCCATGTAATTTTTCCCTTTTTTTTTTTATTTAGATACATGGAAACTGTTCCTTTGAAAAAAGCTGGGCATCATCAATCAATGTATCTACCTCAATACCTCAAATATACACATGAGTAACATCGTCATTATGCAGAATATACAATATAGACCTGCAGTTCCTTGTTTGGCGTTCCACGCCTGACTCCCCGAAGACTGCCTTTGCTTGTATCCAATGAGCTCAGAGTTTGAGGAGTTTCTCCCTACAACCTGAAATCAACACTCCTAGATCTTCAGTAACTATAGAAAACTCTAGCAGTACAACAATGGAAAGAGGGCACTCATTCTAACGCTCTATACAGTATTTGATTTTGCATTCATATACACATAGTAGAAACATATTACTCACTATAGCTATTTGCCTCCAAGAGCATGTTCTGAGCCGGATTTGTCTCTAATTTTTTAGACTAAGTTTTAGGGTCTCCAGGTCTGGACCCCGAGTGTATTTAAGCTGAATATACAATCTTGAGTGTTCTTACACAATTAGTCTTCATTAACTTAATTGTACTGTCTCTGTCCTTAAAACCAAAAGGGAAAAAATAGATTTCACAACTCCATACTTCTTTTTTAGGTACAATTCACAACTCCATAAGTCACCATATTAACACGAGTTAACACTGGATCGCATTGAATGCCTAACAGCGAATTCTAACGAACACATAGGCAAGAACACAAGATCCAAACATTTATAACCACTCATTGAAGGACTCGAAGATTAGCAAGAGAAAAATACCGTGGATGGAGGTGGAAAAATAGAAGCGAAAATCCCAGTGGAAGACGGTGGGGATGACGAGTCCTTGGCACCAAAGAGATCTGTAGTGAATGATGAAAATTTTGATGAACCCACTTGCTTCTTGTTTTCCATTGAGAACCCAACAAACAAACGTAGGTACCCACAAAGAGAACTAATCAAACTCTCTCTGATCACTAAATCAAAAAAACCCAGAATTGAGCTAATTGCCTAGAAAGATGAGAATTGCAGAGGAAAAGACAAAGAGAATCAATATATTGAGAGCAGAGCAGAGCAGAGCAGAAACAGAGCACGTGAAGATAAAAACAGATGTTGCTGAATTGAAACCGATTAGGCCTAATATAGAATTGCACATGCCGTGCCGCCCATGTGGACTCAAGGAAAAAGGGGTTTGGAGATTTTCATGGAATAATTGTATTGGATCTCATGCCTCTTTAGTCAGAGATTTAAGATTTCCTCTCTCTCTCTCTCACCCCCTCACAAATCTTCTTGTTCTGTATCTGCACATTCTATTCTCTGCATACAGTATCATCTTTTGCTACGAAATTAATGGATAAGTGGGACGTGGGGTCACCACAAGTGGAGTGCATCAATTTGTAGCCAAGTGTAAGCTTTGGTGGGGTCATAGCCAAGTGTCCTTTAAATGAATATTTGCAGCCTCTCTTTGCTTTCTAGAGTATGTTAGTAGTTTCAGTATGATCCCTTACCTTCCATATGCATTTTTGTCAATGATCCACTCACACTGATTTTTGTTGGATAACAAAGTTTACAAGATATATCATTTGCATTCCCAAATATTTTTAAATTGTATACTTAAAGTAAGATGATTCTAAATTAGCGAGATCTATTAATTTTTTTATTAGATTGATTCATCTAATCATCCACATTAATTCTGCTTGTAAAATTTAAAAACTAATTTGAAAAGTATATTAACGTTGATGGAGTCAGAGTCATTACTTAGAGTGTTGACGGAGTGAGAGTCTTTACCTAGTCAATGTGTTACTTAGGAGTTTTGAGATTTAACCTAATCAGAGACCTTCACCTCAATTGTTTGGGGACGACATAGTTAAAGACAAAGTGTGTATAAAAAAAAAAGAGCCGTTTTTAATTGATGTAAAACATCCACATGGACATAAAATAAAGCAGAAAGAGCAAAAGAGATTGTGGGGATGAAAAAAATACCCTTCTAATATTTTTTTTTAAAGATCAAAATGAGGGAGGGAGATGACCAGCAGGTAGTGACTCCCTTGGCGCGTGACCATGAGGGCTTCCCTCGATGTAGAATGTTCATTAATTATAACTACAGACCTTTTTAGAATAGGCTGTCACCACACCACTACTAAAACACTAGTGAATAAGACAAGAGGCCCCCGTGGATCGAACCCTTCTAATATTGAGTAATGCTATTTGGTCGAGCTAATGGATAAATGGATAAGGTGGTTGCTCCACTCAAACTTGGATATACCTCTAACTCACATCAATAACAGTTGAGTTGATCCCATTTTCTCTTTTCAGATATCGAATTTAATCAGAGGAAAGGAAGCCTAACCCTATCTAGAAGGGAGATTTTGTTCGTATGTTTATGGAGATAAGAACAATTTACCACATCCAATTATATAGTTTTCCAAATTATTGTTTTTTTTTTCTTAGAACGGCAGACATTGATACAGTAGGAGTCGACAGATCTCGAGCGACATATTTAATTTAGGCTAACCTCAATGTATCATTAGAGATACCTTGGCTACAAGTTAACCCACATTTGAAGGATGAAGCAATTAAGAAAGTGCCCCCTTGAACCAGATAAAATGTCCTATTATGACATTTATTAAAATAAAATTATAAATATTAGTATAATTGTATACTAATCATTTTTTTTTTTAAAAAAAAATAGATTTTTATTTTTAATTTTATTTCAATAAATGATATAATAGAACATGAATTTTTGGTTATAAAATTCATGTTTTATTATGAATGACTTAGACTCCTTCTTTGATTTTTTATTCCAATAAATAGTATAATTATATACTAATTACAATTTTTTAAGAAAAAATTAGATTTTTATTTTTGATTTTATTTCAATAAATGATATAAAAGAACATGAATTTTGGTTGTAAAATTTAAAATATTTGATATTATATTTTTAATTAGAGTATTTTTAATTTAAGTATAATATTGAATATTTTGAACGCCTACAAACTTTAAGGGATTTGAGTGTAATTTACTAACGCATATACTAACAAATATTGACAATAGAAGTTTAAGTGTTACACGTGTAAAAATTTCAAGAGGTTTGTGTGTAATATTTTAAGTATCAAAGAATTTGAGTAATTAAGTGACAAACTTGAAAGAGCCTCAATGCAATTTTTCCAAAATGATGAACCCTCTGCGTTGGAGTCCACGACAAACCTCTCATGTATGAAGTAATTGTGACCTTAAACTGTTCGAAAATCTATGAATTAAGAATTAAAATCCTAATTCTTCTTTACTTATGAAAGCAAATAGTATAATTGTCAAGAGTTATTCCTCGAATATCAACAAAAGTAAAATGAAAAGAATAAAATGTTTAAGTCAGCACCTCTCATGCACTAGACCGCTGGTATCAAATTAATTAGGTGGTAGACCATGCCCAATAAAAATTTATTTATGGTCTGACGCCATACAATTTTAAAGCTTGGTAGATAGGTGGGGCTCATGCCCATATATTATGGTGGGACCGATTAGCGAGTCAGGAAAACCTATCAGAGAACCAAATGCTTTGACGGCAGGATTCGAACCCGCGCAGCCAAAACCCACATGATTTCTAGTCATGCCCGATAACGACCCCGGCACGCCCACCATGAGAAAATCTGTAATGATGAACAATACTTTTCAAATTATTTACCAAAAAAAAAATTTCTTTTCAAATGGCATCAACCGTGCCAAAAAAAAGAATCGTAAAAAATGGATACAATGTCAGTCTGGGCCAATACGCAGGGGGTGTTAAACGGATGATAGATAAAAAATATATAAATTTGTATACGACATATTTAATAAACGAGTAAAAAATTTCAACACGACTTGTTTAATAAACAGGTAACACGACATGACTCATTTAACCCGTTTAATTTAAAAAAAATTATATCAACAAATTTTAATACGTAATTTTTTTTTATTGTCAAGTTTACTTATCTTAAAAAAAAAAGAAATTTTTAGCCAAATGACCATTACTTTTTATACGTAACTTAGCCAAATGGGTTCATCACCCAAACCCATTAATATTTCATCTCAAATCCGTTTAATTTATGTCAATTAATTATATTGTGTCGAATTTTGACATTCCTACCAATATGATAGGGAATCATCGAGGCTAGTTCATTGCCGGACTACCCAATGAACGTTTTGGGACTTGCCCCTCAAGCAAGCACAGATTGTTGCTTCACAAAAATGTTTTTTTTTTTCCTTTTGGTGGGGAGGAGGGGGGAAGAAAATATTCATTACAATGACAATATCATGTGACAAGATGATATAATATCACCAACTAATAATAATAAAACAAATAAACAGATGAACCCCATAAAAATCAATAACTAACCTGCCATGTAAACAAATAACTCCTCACTCTTCTACCATGTTAGTCTAAGTGGAGTTCACCTTTCTCATTTGGAATTTTATTATTAGTTGGTGATACCATATGATCAAAGATGACATGATATTGATGATATAGTATCACTGTTATATTCAATATTTACTCCGACCCCGCGGGCACAGGGGGGGGGGGGTAATACTGATAGATTGTGAAAACGTTATTACGCTATTCCAGTGATATTCAAAGAGTTTTGACTATATTTTAGGAGGCAGGAGCCAGGTAGTATCTTTAGTTAGAAGAACTGAGAATACACTTGCCCACTTACTGGTAAAACATGCTAGATGCACTAGAAGGTCCAGGTCCCTATTGGCCTAACCATGCAATAAGCCATACCTAAATCCACCAGCATAACACATTTCAATAGCCCTTGGTTTACACAACCCCAACCTACTTCACCCACTTCCAGAAGAGACCATCGAATCATTTATACACGAGAATATTGGAAAATAAAGAAGAAAAACACTTCAACGATCATTTCATATCAGCTCAGAAGACAACAGCTCATCCACTTGATTGATAGCCAAGTGGTGGAGATAGAACAAAAATATGCCCCATATAGTTCTTCTTGAAAAACACCATAGCTGTTGACCCAATATCCACATATTATTCACTAATTACAATCCTCAACTAAATTTCAGCAAATATAGAAGAGTCAAACAAGTACAACCTGAAGACCAATATCTTGCCATCAATTATAAGGTCTAGCTAGCCATATAGGTTAGGTAATTTACAAACATAGTGTTAAATCCTTCTCCAGCTTCATTTATATCATTTACATCAGTTCCTAACAGTGTTAGGAGGACCACAACAATCACAATAAAAGCAGAAAAAATACATCTTCATGCAAGGGCAGTTACTCAGTGACCTTCAAACCTTCTGACCTTTGGCAACAAAATCATCCTCGAGTATCCCTGATAAAAAATTATTCAGTTGAAATCTAAGAGTTTGAAAAAAAAATTGCAAAAAGAATGATCCTTTCATTTGTATACCTATCACACAGATAAATTTACACAAATATATATTAAATGATATAGTATGCAACCGAAAGTAAACAAAAGGATAAATAAATAGTGTCCACGTCTATATTCAGGGAAGATATGAATAATAAGGTAGAAAGGCTTACAAAGCCCAACAAGACTTTTTGCCCAGAAACTAGGAGGTTGTCCGGTCAGGTGTGCAAATAATTAGCAGCCATCATCAGTTCCAAAGTCAACTCAGGTTCAATGTGGAATTCAGTCTCCTTTCCACTGCCAATAGAAAGCAGGTTCCATATAAATGAAAAAATAAAGGCTCCATATACATTTTTTTTTTTGATTGAAAACATGAAAACATTATTAATTTAAACATGATACAAACGATACATAAAAGAACATATGGATGGATAAGATATCCATCTATGAAAAGAAAAAGACAAATCTTAGCTCATAAAAACTATGTATCACATGAGCCTCTCCAATCTGCCAAGATACATAAAAACAAAATGTCATCAAACTCCTTGGAAACAGAAACCCACACCGACACCAAAAAAAAAAAATGATCCCATAAACCTTCCTTTTGCTCTCGTTTATCCTCAAATATTCTTGAATTCCTTTCATTCATATTACTCATATAGTGGCTAAAATTGCACAATGCCATAAAATCGCTTCTTTCTTATGCTTTCCTAGTCCCTCAAATTCCTCCACTAAATAGAGGAAAACGATCTAGGAATCACCCAACTCACACCTGTTAATTGAAAAAATTTGGTCCACAAAAACAAAACAGCAAGGCAATGCAAAAGCAAATGATCAATAGTCTCACTAGTATGTGCACACATGACACACCATTGTGGAGAAATGCAAAAAAAAAAAGTCTTCTTCTCTGAAGCACATCATTGGTATTTATCCTACCATGGGCTATATAGCCCATGCACAAACCTGCATCATTATGGGCACCTTAACCTTCCAAATCATGGGAGAAAACACAAAATGTGAAAGATTATCAAAAAATGATTTACATTACTCCCGAAGACTCAAGAATCCACTTTCTCTTATCACTTAATTCATGACACAATTTGAATTCATCTATCCACTATCCATTGAAAAATAAGCACATCCATTATTTATCTCAAAAATATTAAAATCAACAAGTATAAGGGGAGGCAATTTAGTAACAAAGCAAAAAATCTGGTCCGCAGCACTTGGAGTTTGGACTTTGTTTCTTTAAACTAACCTAATCTTTCACCACTAAACGTAAACCTATTTGTTGTATCAACAAATACAAGGATTACAGAATACACAAAATTCCTATTTTTTTAACCAGAACTGGGGAAAAAGTATGGACAGTTTCAAACATCCAATGATTTCAGTCATTCTTTTGTACGCACTTTCAATCACTGTTTCTTAACAAGCTGTTTTTAAATGTAGAAGACCCTACTAGGAAAGCATATTTTGAAGAGTACATGAGACCTTTGGTTAAAATCTTACAGTTCAGCAAAGCAACATCTGCAGATACATCATGTCACATAAACAGAATCATCATTCCACTATCTTCACCAACTTAACATACTACCTGCAGCACATTCGTGATGTATGGTTTCCATAACTCCAATCTAAAACATCTAGGTCAATTGTCTCACAATTCCAAAATGTACATTTCTCTTTCAGAAGTAACTACACACATGCATACATTACGCATATGTACAACAATAGGCAGCAGCAGAAGAGTGGGGGTAGGGAAAGAGAGATATTGAGGCATTTACTAGAACTAAGAAGAATAGCTGTACAAATATAAGCTAGGAGAGAGCCATGTAATACTTTTCTAACAAATTTATAAAGAAGAGGGCCAGAAAAGAAACAAAACAGAGCATAGTTGTTACAATCACTACCATTTTGATTGGCATAATTGTTAGCAATTCTCTGATTTAGCAACTCACACAGGTCAAAAATAATGGCAGAACTGGTTAAAATTTAAAACAACCTTAAATTTCCATCCCTGTATAGAGAACCATAATGGTGGCATAGTCTATGCATGCATAGTTGAGGTATTTGTGCCAGATGTTGTGAAAAATGGATCATGGAGAGGTGGAACTGCAACAAAGGGACTGCTGTTGATGATGCCCAGCAGGTAATGTGTATAAAGAGGTGTGTGAAGAGGTGAAGATTTTGCTTCTGAAGGAGATATAGGAAGAGAAAGATGACAACAAAAATCCATTCTGTCCGGTAAGTTTTATTTTTAACCTGATATACAAACTATTTTGCATAGCCACCATTTGGGAACAAATTTATTAACATAAAAGACTTTATTTAACTGCGAAAAAGGTCCCTAAATGTTCTCCAAAGTTGTGGAGGACCAATGCCCACTTCCAAAGCTTCCAGAAAGGTCCATGGAATTCATCCAGAAACAGAACCATGCAATCAGATCGACCTTCACCAGGATACTGATTGAGACCAAGTCATGTGAAGAATATTAAACAAGAAATCCAACACTACAACCCCATCCACTTAAAATGGATCTTTAAAAGAATTGAGTTACAAGAATCCAATAGACAAATTTTCCCCAGTCATTCTTTTGTTTGCTATTATCGTGGATTATACAGGTAGAACTTAATTTGTAAGAGCAGTGACAGCGAACAATATTTCATTACTTCTATGCATTCTCTTAAAGAGGATTTTCGTTCTAGACTTTACCAAACAAATCATCCAGAGCATTCCACACAACATATTCATAAGCATAGATAAAAACCAAAAAACTTCACTATAATTGGTTCATATTTATCATACTTTACAGTGTACATGAAGGCAAACTATAAGAAAGAAAATTATCAAACAGAGCATCCAATATAGCATGTTCCTCGATCCACATAGGTAAAAACCAAAAGCCCAAAACAGCAATAACTCCTCGAGCAGTCCCGCAACAACAGGAACAATGAAAATGAGAAAGTAAAACATGGGCCTCCAAAAAGTAAGAATTCCATAAAACAGAATCAGAATAATATTATTACGACCTTCAAGAGGCGAATTGAGTTTGCCCAATTCCCAAACAATGTAAAAATCTACGATTAAAAATTTTCAATTTATATCTCTTCCCACATTTTCACAGCAACCAAACATCATAATAAGAAAGGTACGAGGGAAAAAGAAAAGGAAAACGAAAAAGAAGAATAACCTGGCGTATTGAAGAGACCAGTAAAAGTACTGGCAAATTTTCTCGAGAATTACAGTGCTTATCTCCGGAAAAGTGACTTCTCCATGCTCAGTTTCAGCAAAACTCCCTGAAACACGTCAATAGAGGGAGAAAATCATCACAAACAAAACTCAACACCTCTGGTTGATCGCTAAAACAGATTAACAAATCCCAAATTCTCTAGATTGATTTATTCACTTAAGGAGCGGAAATTAAACCCTAAGCTTTTGGTGAAGAGAGAGAAAGAGGGACCTGGTGAGGTGAGCATGTTGCGAATAGTCTGAGAGACCATTGCGGCCTTTTTGTCAATGACGAATTCGAAGCCCTCGGCGCTGATCAGCTTCACCGTGTCTTCCTTCTTCATCTTGCGATCAAAACGACGTTAAAAAATGTACCGAGATTGTGTGTCTCAGTGTGTGAGATACTTGAGACGCGAATTGCTTGACGGGAAAGAGAGAGGGAGAGACAGATGGAGAGTAGTTTCAGATCTCGGGAGAAATTAGGATAGGCCGAGGACCTCGGTTGGGCCAATGAGACCGCCGTTTTAATAGTCCTTGTGTCAGACTTCATATGCCATTTTTTTTTTCTTTTTTAAGAATTCTATTGTATCTGATCTAATTTGTTGATCTAATTCATTATGACCTTTGGATTGATTACAAAGTCCATCAAATAATAGAACTTGATGTTGATCTAATAATTCTGCTAAAATTATATCATTATGTCAGTAAATTAAGTCAAATTTTTAAATTTAAATAATAATAATATATTTTTTTAGTTAATTAGCTTACATTCGTCCTGGGAAAGTTAAACTGATTTTACTTTTACCTAATTTTTAGAAGTAAAAAAATTTTTTTTTAAAAAAAATTTGTAGGTGGTCATTGAGTTTTGTTAGTATGTTTTCATTACTATTTTTACCCTTATAACATGATTTTTTTTCTCTCTCTCTTCACCCATCTTCTCCCTCCTATATCTATTCTTTTTCTCTCCCTCGCTCCACTCGTAGTTTTGTTATCTACCAAAACTTCTGCAAAATTAACGGTGGCGACCCCAGCCACAGAATCAATTCCACAGCCTCACCCACAGAAACATGATCATTGAACATATTTGCGCCTTGAAGATCACTTAGATCATCTTTATCTTTCGGATCGAACCACTTTGGCCCTTCACCAAAAACATGATCATCTAGGGTTGTCCATGCGCCGGATTGCCCACGGATTTCGTTACTCAGCCCAAAAAAAAAAAACGCCCGAAATCTAATAGGCCTGATAATTTGGCTCGCCCGAACCCGAACCCGAACCCAATATCCTTCAAGAGATGACTTAAGCCTACCCCCAAACCCATTACTAGGGCCAATAGCCCACCTATAAAAAGTTTGTTGAAATCCGGCTCAAAGCCATCTCTTAAAGGATATTAGGCCCACCTCATCCACCCAATCCATCAAAACATAGAAACAAGTCTCCCAATGCCGAAATTTGAAATTTTAGAAATTTAGATATTATAAATAATATATTATTTTTTTTTTCATGTATTAAACATACACATTTTAAAGGATAGAGTTGTGCAAATAATAGATAGGTGGGTAGATGTCAACCTAGTTGAGATGTTCTCATTCTATTGTGATACAGTACCTCTCATATTTATAAATAAAATTATTAATTATTTACTTTTAATTCAAAAAATATAATTTACAAAAATATTAAATTACAAAAATATTTGTAAGAGGATAAAAACACCGCTCCTCTTGACCTTTGCAAAAGAGTTGTCCTTTCCTAAATAGCGCTTCTTACAAAAATAAACAAACTGCCTAGGATCGAAATGCTTCGATTGAAGGTACTCTAATGCTTAAGTTAGTAAGTGTAAACATGAAGAAATGTACTCATAAGGATTTAACTTACCTCTTGCCATGCATCTTTGCTACTTATATAGACTTCAGAGATCCCTTTACTGGGGCGGAAGATAGCACATCCCCTTTCCAGCGGGACTGTTTGTTAGCAATCACAGGAATTTGTATAATGCCCCCTTAATCTCAGCTCATCTGAGTTATTGACTACGCCTAGTTGTTACAGCTAAATCCCTTGATCATAAGCAATTATCTTGTTGTTCGGTTTATACCATAGCTTCAAACTATGCTAGGTATTTTTGCTCGGTAATATAATCCAAACTGTAATAGCTCGGCTCTGTTCGATATAGAGTGTAAAAACCCTACGTGACTATATCTTTATCCATGTGTCCATCCATCCATGTGGCATAATTTTATGCCCCTTCACTTGCCCCCAGGAAATGCATTTCAGCCTTCATTCACTTAACAATCGTTTCATGTCTCTAGGTTCATTATTGCTTGGGTTCTTGAGACAGGTAATGTACTCTGAACTATCTCTTCACATTAAGTGCTTATCCTTTGGTTTCCTTTCTTGTTTTTTCTTACCTCTTTTAAAGGTAGTATAAGATGACCCTCCCTCCATCCCCTTTTCTCTTCAAAAATTCTCGTTTTACTTGCATTCTTGTTTTTCCTACTCACTTGCCCCTCTTTTCCCAAATGGCTCCTTTTACGAAAGAAGGTATTTTAGCTTTTAGCACCAAATACAACATTCTTGATGACATTCATATTCGAGTAGCTGGCACTGATGAGCCATTGATTGGCACGAGGGAGTTGATTTCTATCTACACACGGGTACTTACCGTTTGCACCCACTACTACTGTGGGTACTTTCTGCCATGAAGTTGTGCCCTATCCAATTCTGCTTAAACTTCTTCGGGTGAGTTATGGGTGTTATTGCCTTGAACAACCTTTTGAATGTAAATCTAGGTATCTAGGAGATCCTCTTCTATTATATTCTGAAGATATGATAGCTACTAATTGACGATGAGGAGGAAAGATCAATACTTGGTAACCCACCTCCCATATTTGAACAAAGGACACAAGAATGACATCATTTTTGTTTTTGGGAACTTGAAGTACAAGGTGGGAGATACCCATTCTTATCGATGTCCATATAACGAAGGCATGTCAGGTATATGATCATATTCTTCTTTAGTTTTTGGCCCAACATATTATATATATTCTTTTTTACTTTTTTTTGGCTTTTGTCCTTAGGGGAGACTGTCAAGGGCAAAATCTCTTAGTGCTAAGTGAAAATTGACGACCTGAAAAAAGTGTGGTCCTTCAATGAGAGCTTGTTTGTCGAGCTATCCATGTCCTCCTGGGATATACTCCCATGTATCACTCGTTCATTGTCATTCCTAATCGAGCCAATGCCATGCTCGCCGAAGACCGAGATGCACTGCAAACCTAGCGCGCTGCTACCCCTCATTCTTAGCAAAAATCTACCATCTCTTCTAGAAGGAATAGATCAGTGAAAATTTCTTTCTACAAGTGAGCCTTTTGAAGCTACCCCATCGACCGTCCATATTCCTAATGATGCACCTCCATTACCTACCCCAAAAATTGATCTAACGCCTTTTTTTTAATGATGCCCCTGCACCTACTGAGCCACAAACCTATTTTGAGGCTCCGATTTCTCCTCCCGAGCATTCTTTTGATGCAATTCCTACTGTCCCTTTGGTTGTCTCCTCACCGCCTTAGTCTGTTGATACAGAGCCCGAGGAGCATTTGGTGAAGAAGAGATGAATGATCGAGTCCCTTTGCAGCCGAACGGTCAATTCATGCCTTCTGCCCTGTACTGAAAGTAAAAGACAAAGAAATAAGTATTCGAAACTCAGCTGCCGAGGATATGAACGTCATAGTAGGGGTTGCTAGGGGGTGTGATTCTGCCTCACGGCTTTACTGTGAATGAGGCGGCATCAGATGATGAGGTTACTTGGTAAGCCATTTAGCACATGGTTTTGGTATTTACCTTGATTCATTTTTCTTTTATACTTGGTTGCATTTTTATTCATTTCTTTCCTCCCTCCTTTTTAAAAAAAAAAAGATCTTCAAAAAGTGCACGAGGTAAGGGCAAGGATTGTCAGAAAGGATAGGTCGATGAAAGAGGCGATTCACGAACGAATGTCTATTATAGTGAAGAAAGAATATGTTGACAAAGAATATGCCAAGCTTTGTGAGGAGGTGCTGGTTCTTCGGGTTCAATCGCTTAGCCTGAAAGATGAGGACAAAAATTTGGCAACAAAAGTAGAGGAATTGAAGGCTTCAAAGAGTTCCCTCAACATAGATCTATACCAAACCCAACTTGAACATTCTACTTTGTTGGACGAGTTTGATAAGCTCAAGGTTGAAGTCAAGTATCTTGAAGATGTTGCTTTTGAGCAGGGAATGGAGAAGGCAGAGGACCTAGCTTTGCAAATCCCTTTATTGTAAAGAGTATTATTTTCAAAAGGCTAGGTTGCTACTCTGAATGCTGTCGATGTGCCTCCTACCTCTAAGTTGTTATTGCGCCATCTTATGCATACCTCCTCTGGTTCTCCTGCTTCTTCTTGAAAACATCTCCTTTTTCTATTTTTATGTAAAAAAGCATTGTTCCCTCCTTTTGGTATCTATGAAAGAACTCTTTTTATTATTCGATTATTTTTCTAGGTTCCAAGAGTTTCTGTTAGGGATTTCAGAAAAAAAAAATCTCATTCCTAGCTCTAAGAAGTCTTGGCCTCTGTTCGGCCCTTATTTAGAGCTAGGTTCCACGTACTTCTACTAGGAATTTTCTCTTAGCTAGGCCCCACACACTTCTACTAGGAACTTTTACTTAGAAAAAATTTTATATCTTGCTCTAAGAAGTTTGGGCCTCTGTTTGGCCCTTTTTTAGAGCTAGGTCCCACGCACCTCTGCTAAGGACTTTTAATTGGAAAAATTTCATTTCTTGCTCTAAGAAGCTTTGGTTTCTGTTCGGCTCTTCTTTAGTACTAGGTCCCACGCACCTCTGCTAGGGACTTTTTACTTATAAAAAATTTCATTTATTGCTCTAAGAAGCTTTGGAATCTGTTTGACCCTTCTTTAGAGCTAGGTCCCATGCACCTCTGCTAGGGACTTTAACTTAGAAAAAAATCCATTTCTTGCTCTAAGAAGCTTTGGCCTTTCTTTAGAGCTAGGTCCCAGGTGCTTATGCTGGGGACTTCCGTAGAGGTTTCTCAAAGAGACCATGGCCCTCTAAGCTTCTCCTCAAGAAGTTGCTGAATTCGTACCAATATGTCGATCTAATCGGCCTCAAATCATTGCCCATTTGGTTTACATCATCACGCCTAACCATGAGCCTAGATCTGATTATGTGGCTACACCTGATTTTTGCCTATGCCTTTATTAGGATTTTTGCCTCCCTACCTTAGCAGTAGGATGAGTTTGACAAACAATGGAATTTGACAAGCGTTTTAACTTGTAATCTTATTATAAAAGGAATATTCCTAACAGATGAATTCTTTTTACAAAATAACAAGGGGCACCCCTATTTTCTGAAGGTACTTTGGAGTTCTTACTTGTAAAGGCACTTCAAAAATAGAACATCCGTAGATTAGCTATATTCTAAGGCCTAGGCACTTGCTTCTGTTCCATGGTCTCAAGCTCGTAGGGTCCATTCCAATTGGCATCCAACTTTTCGGGAGTTGGTTCTTTGGCAGTTCCCATTACACGTCTGAGGACTAGGTTCCCAAGCATAAATGACCGAGGGTCTACCCTCTTGTTGTAGGATCGAGCTATTTGTTATTGATAGGTAGTTATCCAAACTACTGTCGCCTCTCTCTTTTTCTCAAGAAAAACAAGCTTTTGACTGATAGCAAAGCTGTTGTTCTCCCACAATAGTTGTCAAATTACGTATCGAAAGACGTTTCATTTTAAAAAATAGTGTATCGTAAGGTACGAATAATTTTAAATAATTAATAATATATATATATATATATATATA
>CAUOFW020001680.1:163337-207912 GCA_963454935.2 Ilex paraguariensis | reverse complement strand
ATATATATATATATATATATACCTTTGTAAAAAAGTTATTAGACTCATAATAACATAAGATTTCATTAATATTTCACTAAATATTCAAGTTCCCAACGTAGTTCAATAATTTTAAAATGCAAAGACATCTGATTCAAACTTTTAACATCAACTGCTTGAACAACTTTACTATTTATTAAGAATTTTGAATTCACTTGAAAAACATTAACATTAGACTTTAATTTTTTTTAAAACCACAACCACTAAAACAACGTTGTTTCATTGACTAGTGATTTAAAAATAAGTCTTAGGGTGAAATGATGTCATTTCAGCCCCAAAAAATCAAAAATAAAATTAAAAAAAAAATAAAATTTTTACGTATCGTACGTATTGTATCGTATATCGTACGATACGGTGCAAAAATAATAAAGAGACACGATACATATCATTTTTCAGGTATATTCTAACATATCGTACGATACGTATCGCGTATCATATGATACTAATAACTATACTCACCACTATCTCTTGGATAAAATTATACCAAAACCTTTACCAATTTAAATTTTGGAAAAAAATTAAGGGTGAAAAAGAATATTCAGGTAACTGGATCTGTGCAAAAACTGAGCTACAAAGAAAAGTGTAGAAGTTGTTATTTGTTAAAGCAATCCATATGACTCTATTAGTTTCATAAAAAATGGAAAAAAAATTTGGTCAATAAAAAGGATTCGAGGGAGCAACTGGGGTGGAATCTTCGCTTGGTAGATACCATAGCAGTCTGAACCCACAAGACAAGCGGCAGAAGCCCACCAGTGGGACTTAGACTAAGACAACAGGAAACTACAGGCATTTCCAAAGAATGACTCTAGCCATAGTCTCAACCCCTACACTACATAGCTGGGAGAATTGTGGAAGTCCTCGTTTTATTGAACCTCATGGGAGTCAAGTCAAGTCATGGACCACTAGCTTTGGGGTTTTCACCAACGATGGGTCCTACTGAACATAAGTCCCGTATCTCAGGTTTCAACTTTTGGAATGCCTTGCCTCCACCCATGGCAATCATTTGTTGGGGTTGTGCCTTGTTTCCATGTGCCCAGGCCTAGGGGCATAGGGATCCCTAGAGAAGCTGGCATGGCACCTCTTCACGGAGCACCTCCCATTTATAGCATTAGTGGGAAAAAACCCATTGACAGCAACGGACATACTCTAAGTCGAGGAGTCATAATAACCTGAGCTTGGGGCATAATTGTTGTATGCCACTCGAGCCTTTTCCAAACCACTTTGTAACCCAACAAAACCCTATGCATGACTGAGAGAGATAACTTATGCATGGATACGTTGAGCACAACCAAGGGATTGATTGAAGCCCCATGCATGGCTAGGGGAGGGAGCTCATGCCTGAGCATGTTGGGCACAACCAAGCAAGACTAGTCAGTGGGCTTAAATTGTAGGGCAAGGCTAGCTTAGAAGACCAAACCATGGGCTGGACATGGCTAAGCAAGAAGGCAAGGCTAATTAGGTGATATGGGTTCGCAAAGAAGGTATGTGTGCAACTTGTGAGGTGGTTCCAAACAATTGGGGTATGTGCACTATAGATGGTGATGATTCCAAATAGTTGCTAGTATGTGCATGGTATGCAAGGCAATTTTGTGCAGAATGCTTGCATGTGCACAACATGATGGAATTGATGGCATGTGCCCTCGGTATGCATAGCAGATGTAGGCTGTTGCTGGCTGGGTCAGCCAATAGTTATAACTTCTCCTTGCAATAACCAACATATATGGGAGTGGTAGAGGGACTTAGCTATGATTAGTAGGTTGTGGGTAGCTTTATGGGCAAATTTGATGTCGTTTTGCATTGCCTAGGCAATTGGGCTTGTAACTGCCATTTTATATGCTATATATAGGCATACTAGCATTTGTAGTGCAATCAAGAAAGTTCGGCACATTTTGTAAGTAGACCCACAATCAGGTTTCCTTTAGGCTTGTGGAGAAGTAAAAAGGTTTGGCCATTTGGCCTGTAATTCGTGTGCACCTACTATGAGTTATGTGATTGCCCATATTTTGTTCACTGTGTGCATTCTTGTGAGCGATTGTGTGCATTGGGTAAGACTAACTATTGGATCTCAGTGCTATCACGAGGCAAAAATTTGAGTGAAATTTGACCCCCATGACAGTTGGTATCAGACCTATAGTTTTCGATCATGGCAGGTGAAATGTTGTTGTATTACGTGAACGTGTGACCCGCCTAGAGGATTTTCTAGGCGCCCATGCTGAAACCAAAGTGTCTGTACACATGGAGCAACATGTTATCCAGATTGCAGACTTGAGAATGACCTTCAACAGTTATGTGAAAGACACCGACACTAGGATTATGAAGATGATGGAGGATGTTTTGTCTCTCACTGATGTTGTCAAGACCAATCTTAAGAATCTTGAAGATGAGCTGACCCTAGTGAAAAGGGCTATGCATTCTCGACCTGGTGCGAGCGAGACGTCTTCAAAGATCAAGGTCCCTGAACCTAAGGCCTTCAGAGGTGCCTAGAGTGCCAAGGTGCTGGAAAAATTTCTATTGGACATGAAACAATACTTTAAGGTTGCCCATGTGCCTACTGGAGAGAAAGTGACTATAACCAACATGTACCTCTCTGGTGATGCTAAGCTTTGATGGCAGACTCGAAGTGAGGATGATGCTGTTGTGAGACAAGCCAAAATCAAGATGTGTGATATGTTAAAGAGGGAGTTAAAGGATCAATTCCTTTCTAGCAACACGACGTGGATTGCTAGGGAGTCACTCAAGAAATTGAAGCACACGAGAACCGTTCATGACTATGTGATAGATTTCATTTCTTTGATGTTGGATATCAAGAACATGTCCAAGGAGGACAAGCTCTTTAATTTCATGTTCGGTTTGCAAGGCTAGGCATAGGCTGAGTCGCGTAGGCAAGGGGAGCGCGATTTCCACATTGCTATCGCTGCTGCGGATGACCTAGTTAACTTTAAAATGGTCAACAATCAAGACCCTTTCAAAAAGAAAAACAAAGAAAGTGGTGGCAAGAAAGACCAGATTGATATTTCCAAAGATGCAGGGGAGGTGGATTTAAAGAAAAAGATGAACGGAGGTGATTCTAAAATGTGAGAAAATAACTAGAATAAGAAGAACTTTGATTATTGTTGCTTTATTTGTAGCAGCTCTCATCGTGCCAAAGACTGCTGTAAGAGGGAGAAGTTGACTGCCCTTGTTGCTGAAAGCAGAGATAACAACGATGATGAATATCCTACGTGGATTAATCCTCTGCAATTACTAAACGCAATCTCTATGGGAAAGATTCAACAACCCCGTAAAGGCCTTATATTTGTGCAGGCTTGGGTGAACGAGAAAGAAGTTCTGGCCATGGTGGACACAGACGCCATCCATAACTTCATTGCACAGAGTGAGGTGGGAACATTTGGCCTGCAGTTGGAAGAGAACTCTAGCAAGCTCAAGGCTACCAATTTGGAAGCAATTCCAATGCATGGAAATTCAAAGGCAAGCCTAAAAGAGGGTTTATGGGAAGGTAGGGTAAGCATGACGACTCTACCCTTGGATAACTTTAATGTCATCTTCTGGAACGAGTTCTTTGTAAAGACCAAGGTGGTACTGGTGCCACATTTAAATAACATGCTGATCTCAGATAAGGGAGTAACATGCTCTGTACCTATAGAGGTGGCCGACCAAAGCAAAAGAGATGGTAAGCAAAAAGTGTAGATATTATCAGATATGTAGTGGATTCTGGGTTACAAAAAGGCAAGATGACATATCTCTCGACCTTGGTGGGAAACAAACCTGATATTAAGGTTGAAATGCCTGGTTTGATGACAAAAATTTTAGAGGATTGTATCGGGACTATGCCTCCAAAACTCCCCAAGACCATTCTACCCAGATGTGGATTTGACCATAAAAATGGGTTGGAGCATGGTAGGAAGCTTCCAACCCGTGTCCCATATTGGATGTTGGTCGTGGGACAATAGCAGTCACTTGCCTCTGGAGTGGTGAGATAGAGGATCGGATGTTCTGCTACATTTGGGGTTTCTTGTTCTAAGTAAAGGTTGCTTGACAAAGCAAAGGACAATTTGGCCAAGGCTGCCCGTCGAAGGAAAAAGAATGTTGATCCCGATCAGATCAAGGAGAATCGGGACAACCTCTCGACAAGGACGTCGAGTTCCTCTAGTAAGGGTGGTTTGTTACCCCTTTAACTTTTGGCTCAGCATTGGCATGAGGCTGCCTCACCCAAAGGCACCCATGCCTTAGCCAAATTGAGGTTTGTTTGGTGATGTAAACCCTTAGAGCAAAAGATGGTTTTCTAAGGACTTGGACTTATTTTGTTGAGTTACAAAGTGGTTTGGCACAAGCTCAAGTGGCATGCACCGATTATGCCCCAGGTTCAAGTTATTATGACTCCTCAGCTTAGGGTATGTCCGTTGCTACAAATAGATTTTTGCTCACTAACGCTATTATAGGGGGTGCTTTGCGAAGGGGTGCTAGGCCAACTTCCTTAGGGACTTCTATGCCTCTAAGCCTTGGAACACGAAAGCAAGGAACAACCCTAACAAATTCTTGCCATGGGTGGAGGCAAGGCATTCCAAAGTTCAAGACTCGAGATGTAGGGCCGATGTTCTGTGGGACTCGTTGTTTGCGGAAGTCCCATGCATGGCTGAGGGAGGCAGCGCATGCATGGGACGTTGAGCATAACCAGAGGGTTGATTGAAGTCCTATGCATGGTTGAGGGAGATAACTCATGCATGGGCATGTTGGGCACAACCAAGGGGTTGATTGAAGCCCCATACATGGCTAAGGGAGGTAGCTCATGCATGGGCATGTTGGACACAAGCAAGCAAAGACTAATTGGTGGGCTTAAATTGTGGGGCAAGACTAGCTTAGAAGACCAAGCCATGAATTGGGTATGACTACGCATGAAGGCAGGGCAAATCAGGTGATGTGGGCTCACAAGGAAGGCATGTGCACAACATTTGAGGCGGTTTTGAATAGTTGGGGCATGTGCACTACAAATGGTAGTAGTTTTAGGCGATTGCTGGCATGTGCAGGGCATGCAAGGTGGTTTTGTGCAGAATGCTGGCATGTGCACAACATGAGAGAATTGCTAGCATGTGCACCTATCATGCACAACAGTTGTGGGTAGTTGTTGGCTGGGTCAGCAAGCAATTGCAATTTCCCCTTGCTATAACCAGCTTATATGGGAGTGGTAGAGGGACTCAACCATCATCAACAGGTTATGGATAGTTTTGTGGGTGAATTTGATGTTGCTTTGCATTGTCTAGACGGTTGGGCTTGTAATCGCCATTTTGTATGTTATATATAGGCATGCTAGCATCTACTGTGCAATAAGAGAGTTGGACACGTTTTGTAAGTTGTCCCATAGTCAGGTTTCTTTTAGGCTTGCTAAGAAGTAAAAAGGTTTGGACATTTGGACTGTAATTCGTGTGTGCTTGCCCATATTCTATTCATTGTGTGCATTCTTGTGAGCAATTATGTGCATTGACTAATACTGAATGTTGGATTTCAGTGCCATCACGAGACAAAATTTTGAGTAAAATTTGACCTCCGTGACACTTAGGAATGTTGGTATCATGAGAATCAAGAATTCAAAATAATTTCATTGGCCTGCTTCTTTGAGTTGTAAAGTCTAGTTCAATTTTGTGAACTTTTAACATTTGAATTTGTGTTAACTTGCTTCCGACTATTTAGCTTCCAAAAAAGGAAAAAGAATAAGTGTGTTTGACATGCATGGTTGTTGCAGGAAATTCTGTGAGTTTAACATCCTTTTTCTAAGGGATTAGTTATTTGTTCATGTATATTCAGGAGAAAGGACATTTAATTTTGGTTTGTTATGTTTTGAAATCACAATTTTTTTCTTTTCTTTTTTCTAGTAGTTGGGGTGGGGCGTAACTGAATTATAGATTCAAGATATTGTTGGTTGGATTGTAGCAATGCTATTGGTAATTCTCTATTCTATGCAGTTAAATTTCACCTTGCTTTACTTTGAAATATTTATTTAGAATTTCAGAGGCTGCATTTAAATTTGTAGCCTCCAATGCATTATACTTTTCTATAATTTTATTGTCCTTTTTTTGTTAGGATGTTCCTTATCTAATCTATGACTCTTTTTTGCAGTTTAGCATTGGTACCATAAATGATGCATGATTGCTTATGTGTGATAGTGATCCAGGGGCAACTTCTTAATGGAACTGTGATTGATATTCTCCATTACAGGGAGCTTGCCTAAGCTTCTATATACTATTTCCAAGTCTAGTGTACATGGTGGTGGTGCTCTCAAAGTGTTCTCTGAAGTGGAATTGTCCTATGCTCGATGAAAAAAATAGAAGGATGAAAAGTTGAAGGAATAGATAAAATATCATGTTTGGTAAAGAAAGAAAATAAAAAAGATGACAAAGTGGATTGATGCGTTTTCCTTTCAACTTACCAAAATCAATCCCTCTAACATCGAAAAGAAAATGGATAAAAAATTAATTATTTGTGTTAAAATGTATCTTATTAATCTATATATGCTTTAATATATACATATATTATGTATATATTAATTTCATATTATGTATATATTAATTAAAAATAAAAAATAAAAAAATATTTTTTCCATCTTACCAGGTACAAAAAAAATTATTTTTTATGATATACAAAATAGTCTCGTGCATGATCAATAGTCGAGTGTGTGATAAAGTGTAGTTAATGGACAATTAATAAAGTAATCAATGACAGTAACGTAAATATTGAGTCAACACACAGATATATAGTAGTTCGGTCTAAGTGACCTACTTTACTCTGAAAAATGGCAACAGTGGCTGAGGGTCTTTATTAATGAAGTAAAGTAAACGAGAGAGAGAGCAATGGTTAGCTTCGGGGAGAGATACAATAGCTAGGAGAGAGAAAATGTGTAGAGAGATGTAGAGTGGTATAGTGAGATGCCCCCTCTCAATGGAGAGAGCTTACAATTTATAGGCATGGTGAGGCGGTGACGTAAGGGTAAAGATACTAGCTTTTTGGGGAGGATAACTATAAAAGATAAGTACAATTAAGATAACTTTGATCTTCGAGGGTGTGTATCTTGATGATCTCTCTCCCATGTACTCTTATCTTCCTGGGCTCCTTGGGTCTTGGACCGGGTTGGATCAATAAGTTGGGTTAAACCTACGGGCTAGACTTGAGGGATCCTTTCAGCTGCTCTAAGTCCATTCAATTTATTGGGCCTGACCTAGTTAAATCTGGACTCATCATTTTGCCCTCCATGCCCCAAATTCTTACTATGCCAAAGATTTTGAGGGCGCGACTAAGCTCTCCATCTGAAAGAGGTTTCTTGTTTTCCACGATATAGCTTCTTTGGCTTCCCATTTTTGTTTGTAAAAAATCTTTCCCCATTTTGTTCCGCCATTGCGATTGTTCTTTGTCTTGAATCTCTGTAGAAAATTTCCATTCACCTATGCTTCATCTTTTAGGACCTTAAAGGTTTTTCTTGGATATTTTCTCCATACCTAGGGCTTAAAAATCTTAAAAGTCCCCTTTTCCCATATTTCCCTTTAAATCTGCAAACTTCTATTGAAGGTGAGGGATTTGGGGAAGAAGGCTTCAATCTTTTAGGATTTTAAATCCTTTATAAAATACTTTCTCTGTGCCCAGGATTCAGAGGACCTTAAAACCCTTTTTTCACTCATTGAGAATGGAAAGCTAAATGAGGAGGATAACCTCAAAGCTAGGGAAATCCATGGTTATTCCCAAGGGTAGCTCCATGGAGCCACTTGACCCTAGGCAAATCAATGAACATATCAGTGGCACTCTCGGCGTTAAACTCAGAGGAACAGTGAGTAGGGGCCTCGCCTGAGTGGAGAATGACGTTGGGGTGTCTTTAATGGCTAGCGGTGCATCGGCCCAGGTAGTGGGCGGCGCCAACTTTATGAGTGACGCTAGCTTTGCGGACGGCTTTGACGTGACATCAGATGGAGGAAGGAGTCGTACCACTGGCGATGTCGAGGCTGGTCTAGTCAAGATGAGGGTTAATCCTGACGGCGCCTTGAGCATGGGCATCATAAGAGAAAGAGGAGGCGTTCAGGGCATTGAGGTAATCTTGTCTCTAGGCGGCACCAGTGGGCAGCTGGGTGGAGCAAGCTAGTTGCCTAACGACACTAGTCAGCTGTTGGGTGGCGTTAGTCGGCCACTAGGCGATGCCCACAGGGGCAAAGGAGATGTGGGAGGCACCCAAGGCACTGGAGGCAGCACTATCTAGGCGCAAGGCGATGCCCTCTTGGCTTGAGGCGGCGACGGGCCCAAGACCAGTGGGAGTGGGTCAGGCGACGTCGGTGGTCATGATGGTGGAGATGTAGGAAATGTTGGGCTGGGCGACACGAGCATGCGGGGCGCAAGGAGAGGTGACGCCCTAGGCATGCTTGGCGGCGCCAAAACTAAGGAGAGAGCATGTGTTCTTTTGAACTTTTATTTACAATTTTTATGACATAGCCTTAGTACGCGATTTAGAAAATCATTTAGGTTTTGGGGGCACTCCCCCGAGCACCTACTACTTGATCGGGCAGGTGGACGTAGCTGGATACATCTCGAATTGCTAGGGAATCCTTATTGGGTTGAAACTTATTGCCTTAACATTGAATTTGACTCCGTCTTGGTTCTGTTTGTTGCCAAGTACTTACTCTAACAAGCGCATTATGGGGGAGGCTACTTGAGACATCATTGAGCAAGGCAAGGGGACTACTGGAGATAATGGCTCAAATGTGACCTCCATATTTAGCTCCATTAACTATGATAATGATATCGCCCGTATTGTGTCTTCGTACTGCATCCCTCCTGCTGTCCTGTGTTGTCGAGTAGAGGAGGACGAGCTAGCATATTGTGACACTTCAGATGAGATTGTTCTCTATGAGGATGTCCTGGAGGTGGGTTTCAGGTTTTCGATACCCGATCCTATATGTCGGATTCTAGGGCACCTGTTGTAGGTTCACTGGCTCCCAACGAGTGGAGGGTGATATTGTCATTCTGTTCATTATAGTGGCTGTTTAACAGTGCTGATGTCCGTCCCCCATTCGAGGAGTTCTTGGCCACGCATGTGCTTTTGGATAACCCCTTTCCTCATCAAGGATGGTGTCGTTTTGCCTCGAGGTCGGACAAATTCATTATCGGGCTTCCTTCGAACTGTCATAGCTGGAAGTCTAAGTTTTTCTTTTTTTGAGGCGAGTGGGCCACCGAGGGAGATCATAACCTGGTGCATTCGAGATGGGACACCGTCCTGAGGACCAAGCTAGGTAAGGATTCCACTTTTGTCTTTACTTCCACTTGTTACATATCTATTCTCACAGTCTAATTGGCTTCTATGTAGTTTTGCCCACATTATCTGCGGAGCAGAAGAGTAGGCTCTAGATAGTTCATGACCATTCTTTCAAGGAGTTTTCAGAGATTATGTCTGTGTCAGGTTATCCCAAGGTTTCTTATTGGCTGAAGAGGAAAGGTATTTGATCCTTCCAATGACTCTTGATGGTTACAACATTGTAAGTTTATGTCTCACACTAAGTTTTCAGGTACTTCTATTGATAGGGTGATAGTGGAGGCTATCTATGCTTCTAGAGTGGCGTCTTCCCCTCCTTCTTCTAAGAGGGTGAGGTCTGATGGCCCTTATCTGTCATGACTAAGATCTACCAGGCAAGATAGTCCTCGGGAGGTAGGACTTGATGATGCCCCCATTCCTTCTACTATTGTAGTACTATCGCCTTGTAGAATTCATCTCAATATGGTTGTCGGGATCGAGGCTTCAGTGCAGTCTCGTATGAGGATAGGGGCTCTACCTGGCTGCTCTATTTCTAGCAGTGGTTCAGTTTCCATGCTGCAGAATGTGAATCTAGCCAAGGAGCAACTATGGGGGTTTGTGACCACCACAGAGATCCAAGAGGTTGGTTATTGAGGTCCGGGGGGCATCATCAACATTGTGACAGAGGGCTTTGCATTGGTATGCCCTTTATTCATCTCCAATCTCGTACCTAGCTTCCTTCTTTCATGTTCTGGCTTTTAGATACCTGTAGGTGACTGATGCCTTTCCTTGCTTGTTTTCAAGCACGATGAAGCTTAGAGAGGCACTCGATGGTCAGACAGTGGAGAGCCATGCACGGAGGGTTGTTGAGGAGCAACTACGGCTCGAGAGGTAGGCGTGAGAGGATGTTGAGGAGTAGTTGAGGCTAGCATACGAGAGAGTTTCCATACTTGAGACCGAGCTTCAGGCGTCCCGTGAAAGGGCCGCCCAACTAGAGGCTGACAAAGAGGCTGCCTATACAACAGCAGAGAAATAGGTACAAGCATCCTGTGAGAAGGCTGTTATAGCAGAGGCTGACCTTCGTGCAGCTCTTGAGAGAGGTGCTAGGGCAGAGGCTTACTCCATGCATGGAGATGGAGAATAAGAGAGATTCTATTGAGAAGGACATGGCAGGCGCTTTTGTTGATGGCTACAAGGAGCTCAAGGGGAAGGCCTCAACAACTTTTCTCGCTTATGATTTTTTTGGCTTCGTTCCTTACAAGGCTTCCAAGTCTAATGATGAGGAGGCGAACGATGATGGGAGTGGAGGCAGTGAGTGACATCAGAAGCATGGTATCTTCATATTTATATTTTTGTTGCTAGGTCATGTTCTATCTTTTGTAAATGTTTTATGAACTTTAATGAGATACAACTTTTGAAAAAATTTTGCAAAATTTTTTTTCATAATCCGAAGTAAATATTAAGAAAAATTGACCAAAACAAAATTAGATAATCTAAATAATGACTACTGACTTATACAATCACTTCTTTGCCCCCAAGTACTGGTAATATTTCTTTAGGTGCTCTACATTCCATGGATGGGTCAGAACTTTTTCTTCGAAATTCTGAATTTTGTGGGTGCTCAATTTTACAACTTCTGTAACTATGTAGGGCCTTTCTTAGTTAGGTCCTTGTTTTCCTTCCTAAGAGTCTTTGGTAGACAGGATGACCTTTTTGAGGACTAGGTCCCTAGGCAAGAAGGAGCGAGGCTTCACCATCGAGTTGTAGTACTTAGTCTTGCAACGCTTGTATTCTTCATTCCTGAGCATGACTATCTCACTCTCTTTCTCTACCAAGTTGAGGTTGATGCAGAGACCTTTTTCATTACTGGTAGGGTTATGGTGCTGAACCCTAAGGGAGTGTACCTCAATCTTAACGAGTATGATCGTCTTTGTCCTGTAGGCTAGGAAAAAAGGGGTCTCGCCCGTTGGGCTCCTTGGTGTCGTCTGGTATGCTCACAACACTCCCGGGAGTTTGTCTACCCATCGTTTTGAACTTTTTGGCTTTCACTGGGTTGTCTAGGAGAGCGCCTTCCTTTAGTTAGGCTCAGATGGGTGTCATCTAGTTGGCTTTTGAGGATGTACAATTAACATCGTCCTCCTCTGTCTTGAAGGTACTTGGATGAAACTGGTGGCCTGTCAGTTTCGGGCCTATGATTATGTTGGTAGATGCAAATTTGGTGAGGGCGTCTGCCATGGTGTTCTCCTCTTGGGGCAGATTGTGGATTTGGAAATAGGTAAAACTTTTTAACAAAGCCTAGGCTACTGACAAGTACTCTTGCATCCTTTCCTCCTTTACTTCAAAGTTTCCCTTTACTTGGTTGACTATCAACTGGGAGTCACCGTATACGGTCAAGCAGAGGGCCTCCATCTCTAATTTGAGCTTCAACCCCTGATATGAAGGCCTCATATTTAACTTGGTTGTTTGATATAGCAAAGTAGAGGGAGACCACGTACTTTAGTAGAGTACCATAGGGGCTAATTAGCACTAGTCCCACGCCTCCGCCCTCACTGGTAAAGGACCCATCCACGTAGAGTTTCCAACTTGGTACAGTAGACGGTACCGATGGCATGGAGGGTAAAGATGGAGTAGGCATAAGGGATTTGGATGCCTCTAGTCTCGGAGTGTGGTCTCTCGGGGCTTGTGGAACGGTCTCTAAGGCATTAGGTCCTCTCGAGGTAGTGTTTTGGGCTAAAGGTAGTATGTATTAAGTAAGGCGTTAGGTCCTCATGGTGGGTAAAGGTAGTATGTATTAAGCAGGCAGGTGCATGGGCGCCTGATACTTCCTCCCTGGATTTCTGTTGTGGGGTATGCTCCTAAGACTCCTGTGGCAAGGTAGAATCTCGGGACTCCTGTGGCGGCGTAGACTCAACCGCAAAGTTTGCAAGTGCTTGTGCTTTGATGGTCGCCCTCGGCTGGTGCCGCACGTCGAACTCACTTAACTAGACGGCCCACTTGAGTAGTAGGCTAAACACATTGAGCTTTTCCCAGAATTCTTTTGAGTGGTTAATTTGTAACAACCATGATAGTGTGGCTCTGAAAGTAGTGGCGTAGACGTCTAGCGGCGGTGATAAGTGCAAGAACTAACTTTTCAAGCTCCGAGTACCTTACCTCTGCCCCTCGATATGTCCTGCTTACATAGTACACACGCTTCTATATGCCTCCATCCTCCCAGACAAGGAACAAGTGCACGGGAGAGGTAGAAATATAGGGTCTCTCACAGTACAGCATGGGAGAACAAATGCGGTGTAATGGGGTAGACCTTGAGCTTATGGAAGGCCTCCTCTGCATCTGGTCCCCACTAAAAAAAACCTATGGAGGATTTTAAAGAAAGGGAGACACTTATCTGCTGATTTTGAGACAAACTTGTTCAGGACTGCTATCCTCTTGTTGAGGCACTGGACCTCCTTTACTGAGCTAGGGACTTCATCTCCAAGACGGCTCTAATCTTATCTGGGTTGGCTTCAATGCCCTTTTTGTTGACCATGAAGCCTAAGAATTTTCCTAAACTTACGCCAAAGACGCATTTTTTTAGGATTCAACATCATCATATAGGCTCTCAACACATCAAAGGTTTCTTGGAGGTATGTCACATGGTTTGCCACAGCCATACTCTTCACCAACATATCGTCTATGTACACTTCCATAGTCTTCTCGATCTGTGCTTCGAACATCTTGTTCATGAGGTGCTGATATGTGGCTTCACTGTTCCTGAGTCTGAAAGGCATCACCCTGTAGCAATAGGTGCCTTTTGGGGTGATGAATAAAGTTTTCTTCTAGTTTAGAGGGAACATACTGATCTGGTTATACTTGAAGTAGAAAAAACTTAGGAGCTCGTGTCTTGTGGGGGTGTTAATGAGGAGAATCAATGCGTGGGAGAGGATAGCTATCTTTGGAACAAGCTTTATTGAGCTCTATGAAGTCCACATAGAGGCGCTACTTCCCATTAGTCTTTGTAACCATCACTATGTTGGACAACTAGTCTAGGTAGGCTACCTCCCTTACTGACCCATTCTTCAATAGCTTCGCTACTTCCTTTTTCATGGCTTGACCTCTCTCCATACTTATATTCCTTAACTTCTGGGGTACAGGCTTGTACCTGGGATTGACGTTGAGTCAGTGGGAGGCCATTTTGGGGTTGATGCCCTCCAAGTCTTTGTGGGACCAAGCGAAGACATCCTTGTTCTGTCTGAGAAAGTCTATATAGAATCTCCTCTATAGAAGGCTCTCATCCACCGCTACTGGCTGAAGTTCTTCTTTTGGTTCCCCTCTCTCCATGGTGCTGTCATCCCATGGGTCAAGTACTTCAACTTGAAAAGGTCTCGCGTGGCTTTTTGGTCCTCATAGAAGCCACATAGCACTCCCTGGTGGAGACCTGGTCTCCTTTGATCTCTCCAATCCCACTGGTGGTTAGGAAATGGAGGAGAATGTGGTAGGGTGGATAGCACTGCCCTTAAGGTGTTGAGGACAAGGCATCCCAAAATAATATTATAGGCAAATGGGCAATCAAGTATAATTAAATTTACCATGATGGTGGAATTTCTCGATGTTGTTCCTATTGTGACCGACAGGGGTGATGGAACCCAAGGGATAAAACCTTCCCCCCGAGGGGGAGCCTTGACGGGTTACAATCTCTCCTTGCCCAGATGAAGGCTATCAAAGGTTGGTGCAAACAAAATATCAGTTGAGCTGTCGCTGTCAACCAAGATCCTTTTAACCTGGTAGTTGGCTACCATCACGGTTAAGACTAGAGAATTATCATGAGGGACTTGGATCCTTTAGAGTTCCCTGTCTGAGAAGGTGATGACCTCTTCCTCCCCATGCCAGGGTGTCTTCGTTGGGTGAAAGTCATGTGACTCTACCTGTGTGACTTTTCGGGTGTGTGCTTTTTTGGCGGAGTTAGAGTCACCTCTTCCTCCTAACCTTCTGGAGATATTCTAGATCTCTCCGAGGGGCTACTGACGCTACTCCTAATTTCGGCCGGGTGGTGGAGTTGGTCCTTGACCAGCAACGTACTACCTCAGCTGACCACGCTGAATAAGCTCTTCAATCTACCTCTTTAACTGGAAGCAGTTGTTAGTGTCATGGTCCTGGTCATGGTGGAAGCGACAGTACCTATTGAAATTTTTGTGGTTTGGGTCGAACTTCATTTTTCTAGGCCAGTGGAGTGTGGGGTCATCTTGTATCCAGAATAAAATGTGGTCCACTGAAGCATTGAGTGGCGTGAAAGGCTGTCATTCTCTTGGGGGTATGGGACCAAGACGGTCCTTTATAGAGACTCTCTCGGTTATCTTTCTCTTGTTCTCTGCCTCCCGCTTGTCTTCGCAAGTATCCTTATTTTCTTTTTCTTCTCAAGAGGACTCACCTCGAAGGGCCTTGGTGACGTCCTCGATATTCATGTACTTCTATGCCTTTGATAGTAGCTCAAGCATATTAGAGGGCGACTTCCTGAGGACGGAGAACATGAAGTTAGAGGAGCGCAGGCTAGCAATAAAGGCGGTCAGGGCTACCATATCATCTGGCTCCTCGATCTAGAGAGTCTCCTCGTTGAAATGAGTGAGGTAGCTCCTAAGGATTTTATCACAGTCTTGCTTGATGGTGAGCATGTGGGTAATAATAGGCTTCTGGTGTCGGCATCCCCCAATGAAGTGGGAGACGAAAGATTTACTCAGTTCCATGAAGGAGTGGATAGAGGAGGGTTTGATCTTCATGAATTATTGTTGAACAGACCCTTTCAAGGTGGTGGGGAAGACTCTACACATTATCTCATTAGGCACATTGTGGAGTTGCGTCTAAGACTTATAGGTGTTAAGATGATCCAGAGGGTCCATGATACCGTCAAAGATCTCGGTGGCAGGCATCTTGAACTTCAAGGGTAGGGGTAATTGATAATGTTTGCAACAAATGGGATATCAATGCGCCTTACCAAGTAATCTACCGTCTCGGACGTTTGTGCCTTGATGGCGTTGAGGGCATCACCGAGTTAGTTTTTCACTTCTCTTATCTTCTCGTCCCATTTGTTGAGGACATCCTCTGTCGGGTCATTGTAATGACATTCATGATCGACATACTGACTTTTTTCGTCGTCCTCTTGTGTAGGTACATGAGGAGGGACTCTTGGGCGAGGGACGCCCGGGGCTGCCTGAGGGCATTCTGGCGTGAGGCTCCATGGTGGGGGACAACTTGGTGCCCAAAGTGGAGAGGTTGTTGTGCTTCTCCCATTAGAGGGAGTGGTGCTCCTCCTATGAGCTGAGGGGCGACGTCTCCCAAAGCGAGCATCAACTACATGATTTGTTAGTTCTGATTTACCAGCAGTTGCATGGTTTGTAAAAGCTGTTGTCCGACCATAGGAGTTACCGTAGTGGATAGTTCCGAGGGTGCGAGGGGAGGCATAGCCTCTTCTCGAGGGGCCGGGTTGTTGTCTCCCGGTTGTTGACTCATTGACCTGGTCGTAATTGCCATAGAGTAATAAGGTAGTAGACAACTTAGTCGTTCTCATAGACGACACCAAACTGATGATGCACAAAATAGTTTTCGTACAAGATCAATAGTCGAATGTCTGATTAAATGTTATTAATAGACAATTAATAAAGCAATTAATGGCAGTAACATAAAATATTGAGTCAACACACAGATATATAGTGGTTCGGTCTAGGTGATCTACTCTACTTTGAAAAATGACAACAGTGGTTGGGAGTCTTTATCGATGAAGTAAGGTAAATGAGAAAGAAAACAATAGTTAGCTCCTGGAGGGATATAATATCTAGGAGAGAGAAAGTGTGTAGAGTGATGTAGCGGTGTAGAGTGGTGTGGTGAAATTCCTCTCTCAATAGAAAGATCTTACAATTTATAGGCATGGTGAGGCGGTGACGTGAGGGTAAAGACACTAACTTTTCGGGAAGGATAGCTACAAAAGGTAAGTACAATTAAGATAATCTTGATCTCCGAAGGTGGGCATCCCAATGATTTTTTTCCCACGTGCTTTATCTTCTTGGGCTCCTTGGATCTTGGATTGGATTGGATCAATAAGTTGGGTTAAACTTACAGGCTGAACCTGAGGGATCCTTTTAGCTGCTCTAAGTCCATTCAATTTATTGGGTCTGACCCAGTTAAAACTAGACTCATCAATTTTTATTTTTCATCTATCCTAGCAAACACAAAAGAAAAAAATGTATCATTTCTATTTTTCTTCTTTAGAGCATAAAAAATGTGTCCCTCTTATTTTTTATTCTTCTTACCATTAGTTTAAGTTGCCTAAAAGCCCATTTTCTCTTAACCATATCGCCTGCTTCTGTTACATTATGGAGCATATCTTTGAAAGATTGTGTGATGATTCTGTACAGGTTCAGTGTTTATTATGTATCTTTGTTGCTTTTGGACAAAAAATATTAATTGCTATGCTCTTGCTGGGCCGAGCTAGTGGTTACCCTTAAATGTCGTAAAGTTCCACTTGTAACTTGTATATTTACAGTGCAAACTGTAGTGTTCACAGTATACTCGTTATTGGTTACCAAATGGTCAAAATCCAGCAGCCATAGGTTTTACCAGATGCCGGTAAAGGCTATGCTGTGCATGCACAACAGTGCAAACGTTTCCGAATAGCAGACCCAGAATTGTCCGTACTCACTGTAATTCTTCAAGGCAGCTATAAACTTGAGAAGAAATTGGGGAACAAAATGGGATACAAAGATTGAATTATACCTTGGAGAGGCCAGATTCACATTCACTGTCTCTACGCCTGGTCCCGAGGAGTGGGTTCATTTCTGTCAAGAGCCCTGGAATCCCTTTTTAAAATTTTTTTTGCTGTTTATTTGTTTTTTTAATCAAGTGTTATTACAACAAGGAGGAAGAGGAGGAGGAAGAGGTTCGAGTTTGCGACCTCAAGGTCTAACATTCTTTTCATGATTATTATACTAATCGGTAACCTCTTTTTCCTAGTAGTTGAGACCACCATGTATGTCATCAACTCACGAGATGGTCTCAGTTGTCTTGGCAAGTGATATAATAATATTAAAATAATTTCTACAATTATAATAATTTTATTGGATAGTTGTAATATCATTGAGTTAATATTTTAGGTTGATTTTTTTGTGTACGTACCCTCAAAACCTATATATGCTCCACAGTCGACGGCGAACCGCTACCAAACCAATTTCCTTGAACTTGAAACCATTAAGAGGACAACACTTCAAAGCATGGAGATTACATTCTTTCGGGTTGAGTCGAAAAATAATATGTTTCCGGAGGGCCATTGAGAAACTGACATGCATGTAAGAATGGTCCCATGCCAAGATTTTATCTTCCTATTACTACCTGGTTTATCCTCTATTTCACTCTCTCTCTCTCTCACACGAACCACACAATCCAATTACTTGTCATGGAACCGTCGATCAATTGCATACCGGTCACCGATTATCTTATTTCCTTTCGTCCGGGTATCAATTTCTTTCCATGTTTTCTAATTTCAGTTAAATACTTTAACACCACTAGAAATGATTTTAGATCAAGGGTGTAAACTCTGTGTCCATTAAATAAATTTTTGGGGGGCATTAGTGAGTTTTGTGTGGTAAATCTTTAGGGTGTATGGCCTCGTGTAGAGAGAGAGAGTCACGTGAGAGACGGATGAAAAGCGGGAGAAGAGAATAGTGGGGAGAGGAAAAAATTAGGACAGGCTTGGTTTGCATTTCAAAAAATAATATTTAAAAATTATTTTTAAGAAGAATTTTAAGAAAGTACTTTTAAAAATTTTAAAATTACAAAATCTGTTTGATTATATATTTTTGAAAATAATTTTAAAAAATAAAAATTATAAAATTTGTTTAGCCAATAATCTACAATATTCACTCACTTCAATTCTCTGTCTCTCTCTCTCTCTTTTTCACTGTAGAACTCACAAAGTACCGAACACAACTGTGCAACTCACAAACCACCGAACACCACTGAAACCATAAAGCAATTATCATCAAATCCACAATCACCCAAAAGCCACAACCATCACCAAAACCCACAAAACACCATCGAAACCCACAACGTGGAAAGATTTGAAGCTTTGCCGGAGAGATCTGATCATGATTTTGAATAACGGTAACATGTGGTGTAACAATATCGGTAACTGTGTAACGGACACGGGATATAACAGACGTTACATAACAGTAAAGGAAATCGAAATCGTGAATTTTGTTAATACATTCACAACTATGGACAAAAATTAAAATTTTCTATATATTTGGATTAAAATAAAATAAATCTAATTTTTTTTAATTTATAATATTTTTTTATTATATTAATCATTTTGGTATGCTAAATTACTTAATTAATCCAAATTTAAGACAAATGAAAAAAAAATAATCCAAGCAATTAATATCTATTTATTTGAAAATTGTATTTAGGAAATAATCAAAATAACTGGTAGGTTTAGATCATTGGAATAAAATAAAAATATTTTGTAATTGTGAATAAAAATTATTAGCCGTTAATTTGTACAAGAAGGGCCCCACTATCTACAAATTTTTGAATCCACTCCTTCAAATTATTAAATAATATGACACTTGTCGTTTATTCATTCACTAAATTTATTGATAATGCATCAACAACCATTCATTGGATAGGTTGCAGAAGAAAATGATACACTTGATTTTTGCATTTCCCACAAGCCATGATAGCCTGCCCTTTCTCAACCCAGTCGGCTTCTTTATACTCCGGTCATCTCTTCCAGCTAGAAAACTCCATGGCCGAACAGTGGAAGCTAAAAAATAGGCCGTTACAGCAGCATAACGGACTGTGACGCTCCCGTAACGTCCGTTACATCCCGTTACGGTGCAGTAACGGCCGTTAGAGGTGTGAAAATTTTTCTACCTTTTATATCGGAGTGTAACGGGATCGAAATTTGACGTTACGGTGCCTAACGGCCGATTTTCAAAACCATGGATCTGATGCTTGTTCTACTGAAAAAAATGGTGGATCTGATATGATAACAAAGCCTATAGTTGGTTTGCCACCAAGTTTAGGCTTACAGATGCTTAAGCAACAGAGCCTCTGTGCATCAGGTTCTCCAATTACTCTCTCCGTTGTAAGCAGGATAAGAGTTTTCATTCGGTTTGGTGGGCAAAGTGTAGAGAGACAAAGAGGAAGGAAAAAAAACAAAAGAAAGCCTTGCTGCTGGGGAGACTCGGAGTGCAGAATTCATTTAAAGAGGTGTTTTTCTTGTTTTCATAATTTTCAAAGAAAAGTTTGAAGATAAGTGCGACTTGTTTTTTATTTTTGAATTGTAAATTTTATTTTTTTTAAAAAAATTTTGAGAATAAAAATATTAAATAAATATGTTTTAGGTTTTTTTAAAATTTTAACAATGAAAAATTGTTTTAAAATAAAAATATTAAATAAATATGTTTTAAGTGTTTTTAAAATTTTAACAACAAAAATTGTTTTGTAGACCATAACCAAACATGCCCCAGCTTTGTATCCACTGTTGTATCTGCGTGGCTACAGCTTTGTATCCACTGTTGTATCTGCGTGGCTATTCCTGAATGGCTGCCCCGTAAGGCCATTGGTTTACGGGTAAGCCGGATGAATTAAATCCCAAAAGCAAAACCAAGCACAGAAAAATCGTCTACACAACCGAAACTCCCATCTGATGTGGGCGTTTCAGACTCCCCAAGTTGTCCAACCAACTTACCTTCCAATACACTTCCACCATACACCTCGCGCCTCCTCCCAACACCCAATCTCCGTCACTAGCCGCCCATCAACCATCGCCACCAGTAACAACCACTTAATCCAATCCCTCTGCAAAAAGGGCAACCTTAAACTAGCTCTTCAAGTCCTTGCTCACGAGCCCAACCCCACCCAGCACACTTACGAACTTTTAATAATCTCTTGTGCCGACCAAAGCTCTCTGTCCGATGCCCAAACCGTTCACAACAAACTTATCGGTGATGGGTTCGAGCAAGATTCTTTTTTGGCCACTAAACTCATCAACATGTACTGTGAATTGGATTGTATGGATCATGCACGCCAGGTGTTTGATAAAATCTACAATAGAACCATATATGTTTGGAACGCACTCTTTCGGGCTTTAACCTTAAAGGGTCATGGTGAAGAGGTGTTAAATTTGTATCGGAGAATGAATCAAACTGGAATCGCATCTGATAGATTTACGTATACTTACGTGCTCAAGGCTTGTGTTGCTTCAAAGTCGTTTGTCTCGTTGCTTCAAGAGGGAAAGGAAATTCATGCCCATATTTTACGACATGGGTATGAGAGTTATGTTCATATTATGACTACTTTGGTGGATGTGTATGCAAGATTTGGATGTGTAGAGTATGCAAGTTATGTATTTAATAACATGCCCGTGAAAAATGTGGTTTCATGGAGCGCTATGATTGCATGCTATGCAAAAAATGGGAGGCCGTTTGAAGCATTGGAGGTTTTTCGTGAAATGATGCTTGAGACCCATGATTTATTGCCTAACTCGGTGACAATGGTTAGTGTGCTTCAAGCTTGTGCGGCACTTGCTGCTCTTGAGCAAGGGAAGTTGATACATGGGTATATACTTAGGAAAGGTCTTGATTCGATTTTGCCTGTTATTAGTACCCTTGTAACCATGTATGCAAGATGTGGTGATCTTGAATTGGGGAGGCGCATTTTTTGTCAAATGTATAAGAGAGATGTTGTGTCTTGGAATTCCATGATTTCGAGCTATGGAATTCATGGGTTTGGAGCAAAAGCCATTAAAGTTTTTAAAGAAATGGTGTACCATGGAGTCTCACCAAGTCCCATATCATTTGTTAGTCTTTTGGGAGCTTGTAGCCATGCAGGACTTGTTGAGGAGGGTANAAAACTTTGGGGCTCTTGGATCCATGAGATAATTTATTCAAAAATGCCGAATGATCACACAAGAAGTGATCTCCAAAGATTTGTACTAGTGTGAACGACAATCCACCTGATGAGACTGGATCTCACTCCAATATTCACCGACCATAGTGGCACACTACACCCAAGATAGATACTTTTGTCTTAGTATACAAAGATCATCACAAGCTTTCTAGAAAAAGTTGGTAACAACTACCATTGAGATAATGTGTAGCTAAATTCCTGGACCTTGCTAATTTTCTTAGAGGCTTAATCTCTACTCGTGTAGGTCCTTCCTATTTGAAATTGAGTGGTACACTCTAATTTGTCTCGAATGCATATCATTTAATTCATATTTGTTGTCTTTTCAAGTTGAACATCAAGCAATTGACCCTTGAATAGTTTCCAATCATCTTGATAATTGAATTTGCATAGAAATATCAAGCGTCGTAGAAATAGCTTCTTTTCTTTGATATTGAACCCGAGTCAATATAAATAGCTTTTCCTTTCACAATAAAATGTTAGAAACAAGTGTATGCCAAGAGAGTGAAGAAGCTCTGGACTTCTATGATCTATCTACATAAACTTAGTAATACAAACCCTTAAGTATATTGCAGAGAATATAATTCCTGACCAACCATACAATTACATAAATTTTGTTTGAATCTATGGTTAAAGAATATGGGATATACCCAAGTGTAGAGCATTATGCTTGTATGGTTGATCTTCTTGGCCGAGCCAATCGACTAGATGAAGCAGCTAAGATTATAGAAGGTATGCGGATTGAACCAGGACCTAAAGTTTGGGGTTCTCTTCTTGGATCATGTAGGATTCATTGCAATGTCGAGCTTGCGGACAGGGCAAGCAGGAGGCTTTTTGAGCTTGAACCTGTAAATGCTGGGAACTACGTACTTTTGGCCGACATCTATGCAGAAGCTAAGATGTGGGATGATGTAAAAAGAGTGAAGAAACTTTTAGAGGCCCGGGGACTGCAGAAGGTACCCGGTTGCAGTTGGATTGAAGTTAAAAGGAAAATTTACTCACTCACATCAGTTGACGAGTTAAACCCGCAGATTGAACAAATCCATGCATTATTGCTGAAACTTTCAATGGAGATGAAAGAGAAAGGTTATGTTCCTGAAACAAAAGTTGTGCTCTATGATCTTGATACAGAGGAGAAAGAACGAATTTTATTGGGCCACAGTGAAAAACTTGCAGTTGCCTTCGGATTGATTAATAGCAATAAAAGGGATGCTATCAGGATCACCAAGAACTTAAGATTATGCGAAGATTGTCACACTTTTACAAAGTTCATTTCAAAGTTTGCAGGTCGAGAAATTTTAGTTCGGGATGTGAATCGCTTCCACCATTTCAAAAATGGGGTTTGTTCTTGTGAGGATTACTGGTAACCTCGTAGCAATATTCTCATCCTCATTTTTTTGCCATAATTTTGTCCTGTGTACAGTCAACGTAGCTCTATGAGTAATCATCTTACCATCATTTATTATATTTCTTACACCTTGTGTTGACAGACAATATTGCCGCTAATACTTTGAGTTTGCCCAGAAATTTGTGTTAGATTCAACATACATATGACGAGCAAGACCACTGCTAAATTGCCATTGATTAGCCTCACAGATCTTTTAGTCTAGTCCGAAATGGACAATATTGTATAACGCAGGTCAAACAATAGCCTCAGCTCATGCAGTCGTCCAGCACCTCCCCCAGCAAGCCATTGAAGCCTATACATCATTCATTCACTCAAAACAATCAATCTCAAATATTACACAGAAGTTAAAATGGCTAAAATATAATTACTCAAACTTGAAGTGGTTTACGAAATTTGCACCAGTCTGCAGGATTTTTATTTTTGTGGTTCATGCCTTATTTGGAAAATTTTTGTGCTTCAGAGAGCCGACATCTACGGCGGCCCCCTGACACTGATTTAACAGTAGTCTTTTCTCTTTTTGGGTTTCACTCCCCTGCTAGTATCTAAGGGGATGATACTATGCTCATATATAATAATAAGATATTTTAATCCAGCTTATAGATGGTCCCTTCCGCGAATCGAACTCATGACGTGAGGCCTGCTCTTATAGTAATTGTTATGAACCCAACTGTTAATCTAAAAACCCCAAAACTTGTGAGAGGTTAGAACTTGTAACTATTTGAACGTAACATTGAATCACTGACAAAATATGAACTTAGGATCTTTGCGGACATTACATGATTTGTTTGATGGGTGTTATAAGAACATATGATTTTTATTGTATTAACTTTGTAGTTTATAATTTTAAAATTAGACATTATTCTTATTAAAAAGAACATGACACTAACTCAAAAAAAGAAAAAAAAATACATAACAAGACCTCAACACAACACAACTCGTTTGGGACAAATTCCCACAAAAAAAAAAAAGAAAAAGAAACGCTTCTTGTTGTAAGAGAACTTTGTATATAATCCCAAAGCCTTTTCTTTCTATGCATCCTTCAAGATTACATTACTTAAAACTTATTACATAATCCTAGAGCGGTTTCTTTCCATGTTCCCTAAAAAATTACATTCATTTCCCACTAATGCTCAATTAAAAGCAGCAGTTAACTACCCTTAATTGCTTAATCTATAAAAACCAGAACAAATGAACGGTCAAATTGCATACCACATTATCACATCCATCACCTATGGATACTAGTTTTATACCCCTCCTCATCTTCTTCTTCCTCCTCATGACCTCATCACCAGGAATCAGTGCCACCACGCTCTCAGACTCTGCGCCCCCGGTCACGGCTCCTCTGAAAACACAGTTTGTGTGGGAACCCATAGAGATAACCAACATGGGTCAATTCGAGTACTTCGTGTCATGCGGTCCGGATGAGTTTGTGAACAATTTGGCTCCTCAACAGAGTATAAGCTATATGTTCAAGGTTGTTGATCCAACAATCTTGAGGTGTTTCGTACAAAAACATAACAAGAGCATTCACATGAACGTTGTGGAATGGGGACCTCAAGGGGTTTTCTGTCCATTTCCTAGAAGTAGATGCAAGAATACTTGTAGGTTTAGGATAATTGATGATAAAAGATATGATGTTTACGATGAATATCAAAACAATTGGGTACCTAGTTTGTATTCACCCGAAAGTACCAGCCAACCATGTAACGAATAAAATGGACTCTAATGAGCTAGTCCTTAATTTGCTTCAAGAAATTTGTAATAGACATGAACTTTTCGTGTCCAATAACTAGTTTATTTTATTTGCAAGTTTTTTTTAAGTATTTTTTGAATATTATTACAATTTAAAAAATGCAAAATGTAATATTTGTTTAACACAATTTTTTTTAAAGCAATAAAGTTGAGTGACAATGGTGTTGAAAACATGGCTGTTCAATTTCCTCTCTTCTCCATAGTTGATGGGTCGACAATTTGACAAAATTGAGTACCTTTAAAATTTATATTTCATATGGTACGTAATTTATGTTCTAACTCAATTTCACCAACTACTTTCCAATTTGGTCTAAATTTAACTTGTAATTCATCAAAATATTATCAATTTGAAATCGGAAATTATTGATAGCTTTGAATGGAAAGAAGAGAAATTTTTTAGTAGGTTTAACATACTGCAGTGTCGTATAATGTGTACATCTAATGAGAAGAAGTTGTCATAAAAACAGCTTGTGAGACACACAATTTCAATGTTAAGAGTAATATTATTTAGGCCTAAATAT
Organism: Ilex paraguariensis; assembly: GCA_963454935.2. Taxonomy (NCBI): domain Eukaryota; kingdom Viridiplantae; phylum Streptophyta; class Magnoliopsida; order Aquifoliales; family Aquifoliaceae; genus Ilex; species Ilex paraguariensis. The sequence continues at coordinate 183,002 of CAUOFW020001680.1, read as the reverse complement.
TTGACTTAATTAATTGACCTAATAATATTATTTTATTAAAACTATTGAATTAACACTAAATTTTAATATATTTAACCGCATCCCCAATAGTATTTATATTCTTTATTTTATGTAAATCGCTCTTCTAATGTAGTGATTGTACATTTTTTTTTCTCTCTTATGACAATTATTTTTTTGCATAGAAAATTACTTAAAAAAAAATGTTATCGAACAACTTTTTGTTACTCATTTTGTAGGTTTATAGTGTTGCGTGGGTCTCCAGGGTTCTACTCATATGCAATATTTGAGCGCTTAGAGGGATGGCCTGACATAAATATGTACGAAGGGAGGATTGTATTCAAGCTCAAAGAAAACATGTATGACACACAAATTATTATATTAAGAATAATAATTCATTACGATATCATCATCAGCATTATTATTTTTTATTTTGTTTACTTATTCGCGTAAAACATATTTAATTACAGGCCTATTATCATATGCTTGATTACCCACAAACATTTTTCCTTTTTTTGTTTGTTTCCTACTAGCAACAAGAACAGAAAATTTTTCAATTTGAATTTTTGATAAATTATACTTTAACCGCTTTAACTATCTATGTGTGTTTGTCTCATGTTGCTCTCTTAATTGTTATATTTATCACATTACACTTCTTACTATAGTATGTTTAATGATAATGTGTTGTATAATTAGGTTTCAGTTCATGGCTATATCGGATGAAAGGCAAAGGATAATGCCAATGTACAAAGACCGTCAAACAGGTCAGGTCCTCGACTACAAAGAAGCTGTTTTACTAACAAATCCAGAAAATCCATTCCTCAAAGGAGAGGTAAGAGAGCCTTTTATTTCACTCGCCTACTTATGTTGTGGAATCGTAACAACTTGGCTTGTTTGTTGATCCTCATTCTCTCAATTTCAAATTTTGCTAAGGTCCGTTAAAATAAATGACATAATAGAACATGAATTTTTGTTGTAAAATTTCAAATATTTGATGCTCTATTTTTTAATTGGAGTATTTTTTATTTAAGTATAATATTTTAAATTTGAGGGGTATAAATGTTACATACATATAAATTTTAGAAGGTCTAAGTTTACTTTATTAAAAAATATACTGACGACAGGATCTTAGTGTTGTAAGTGTTATGTGTGTATGAACTTTAGGGAGTTTATGTGTAATATTATAAATGTCAATGGGTACAAGTGATTAAGTGACAAATCTTAGGATGTACGATTGTAATTCCAAAAAAAAAAAAAAAAAGTGGCACGCAAGTTTAATGGTATTCAAATTCTGACTAAGGTTGAAATCTTGCTGTACAATATACTATACGTGCTCTCTCAACTTATGAGGGCCATTATGAAACATGAGAAAAAGGAAAAGAAGAAGAAGGTGGTGTCTATTTCTCATCCTATTACCCTACCTTTCTCTCATGCCTAATGAGCCAGAATGGTAATCCTTTTATCAGTCATATTGTAAAGACCTTTGTATAATGGCCCCAAGACAAAAAGGGTCGAGGCAATTTTTTTTTATTAGCCAAGCAATTGGCTAGCCCCGTATATTCTATGGTTACTTTAAAACCAGGAACACACATAATAAAGCGACAAAGCCAGTGAAAGAGGAAAGTAATATGATATTCCAAAGAAGGGCAAATGGATTTAGAAGGAAAGAAGCGGTCTATAAGATCATAATTATCCCAAATTAGTGGGGATATTAAGAAAAGAACGGTTGGCATTAGATTTCAACAAACATTGTTCTCTATGCCCATCGATGGCAACCTAATGAGATGTATTTCATCGAGAATCGAAGGGGGGACATCCTGCCAATTGGAAGAATTAAAGCATTGCATGACTGTAACCAAATGGAAAGTTTAACCATTTCATAAATCCCCAATCGTCTCCAATGAGAAGAGAGATGAGATTCTAGTTGGTCGACCCAATCAATCCACCTCTGGTCATGATTAATCCATGATTGATTGGTTCCTTGGTCACATGATTTCCATTGAAGCTGTTTAAATAATATATCTAGGAGAGTGAAGGTTGTGACTGTTTGTGTACATAGGATCATTCGTTCGGGCTACTAATTAACTCAAATACACGAGGGAACATTGTTTGGATTATATTCTATAATTTTATGAATGAACGCAAATGACACCTATCATAGAGTGAATCAGCAAAAAAGAATTTGTCACATGACAAACATTTAATTGATGCGAGAAAGATGTTGCTGGACTCCCTCTATTTTATTCGCACCCCACCGTCAATAGATGTTGCTGGCAAACAAAAAGGTAGATGATGTCACGCACAATTCTTCAAAAAATATCCATTTTGCCCTTCCTTCAAGATCCAATAACCTGCTTGCATAACTCACAACTCTCTCTCCTAGATAGCTTTCGGTCTATCTTACCAAAAGTTTTCTTCCACCCAAAGCCTGAACTCACTTCATAGCACCTTCCAACAACCCCCTTGCGATAGATCGTCTCCTAAACCCATCCCACTTCCAAGACTCCATTTCAATTACATTCATTAGCATCTTCTTCCTCTCTAACATATAAACTTTTTACATGTCAAATATTGTCACCAACCATTGTTACCTACATTAATTCTCTCACACATATATACACAGCCACACAGTACACACACTCTACCATCAAACAATGACCAATACCCCTCACTAGTTCACCACCTCATGCCTACACAAAAAATATGAAACCCCTAATTGTACCCAATTACCATCATCACTGTGAAATCAATTCAATTGATACAAACTAATTAAGCAAAATCGTAACATATTATTTATATAAACATCACACAGATATATACATAGAGCAAGATAGGGAATTTTTCATTGCCCCCCAAATTCTTTGCATCCTTAGCAATCAATTTGTCTTCATATTCTCTTGGAAATCTTCAGACATCACATTATGCATGTGCAGAATTTTTTATTTCCTTATATTGTTTCAATCCCAGTAGTCAAGGGATTTGTTTATAGAATATTCTGCATCAATCCCATTAATGACGGGATTTAATTGCCTGATATGTAAAGGGCAATCCCCTCGCCCATTGGGATGGGTAAAGAATATGGCGAACTCTACCATTTCGTGTCTTCGAGCCCAACTATTTTTGCTTCTTATGCTAGTTTAAATTTTGCTTTATGGCACTGGCGTTTGGGTCACCCCTCGCATACTCTTTTAAGACAATTAGGTCCTATTGTTTCAGATATTTCTATTTATAATAATAATTGCATTTGTGATGTTTGTCCTCTTGCAAAACAAAAGAGATTGCCTTTTCCAAGGATTTCTATTTCCACTACGACTTCTTTTCAATTAATTCACATTGACATTTGGGGTTATTATTTTGTTGCATCTCATTCTGGAGCCTTTTTTTTTAACCATTGTCGATGATTTTACTCGATGTACATGGGTCTTTCTCATGAAATTCAAATTCAAAAGTGAACAACTTAACATATACTTTCTCTCCTATGTTCAAACTCAATTTAATTACCATATACAAAAAATTCAATCTGATAATGGACTTGAGTTTTTTTCAAAGGAGATGAAACATTTGGTGGTGTGTTACATCAACATAGTTGTATTTCCACCCCTCAACAAAATGGTGTGGTTGGGCGAAAACACCGTCATATCCATCAAGTTGCCCGTGCTCTTTATTTTCAGTCAGGTTTACCACTTTCATTTTGGGGTGAATGTGTCTTAACTGCTGCATACCTTATTAATCACACCCCCAATCCCTTGTTACAGTATCTCACCCCTCATGAAAAATTGTTAAAATCAAAACCAAAATATGCCCACCTTAAAGTTTTTGGATGCTTATGTTATGCAAGTATTGGGCATACCCATCGTGACAAATTTGGACCACGAGCTCGTGCATGTATATTTGTTGGTTATCCCAATGGTCAATGTGCATATCATGTGTATGACCTTGAAAAACACACGATTTTTGTTATTCGAGATGTTGTGTTTCATGAACACATTTTTCCTTTTCGCTCTAATTCTACAATTGAGCAACATCCGAATGTTGTTTTACCTATACCCGTAGATGATTCACCTTCCACTTCTTATAATATTCCTTGCCCATCAGTTGACTCACAATCAAGGGACCCACCTTCTACCTCATCTGATTCTTCTCATTCTATGCCAATGCCAAGTGTCTCTCCATCTAGTTCCATTGACATGTTGGATTCACCAATCCAATCTGACCCAATACGTCGTTCAACCCATGCACGTCAAGCACCTCGTCATCTCCAAGACTACCATTGTGCCGCCTTGATTCCAACCAAGACTAGTCCACCATCCTCATCATTGGTCTCCCATTTAGGTATAAGGTTTCGTATTTCCAACTATATTTCCTATGATAAACTCTCGTCCTCTCACTTTGCCTTTGTTACAACACTTTCTTTAGAGGTTGAACCATCTACTTTCAATCAAGCAACGAAATATTCTCATTGACGTGGTGCTATGGCCAAAGAAATTCAAGCCCTTGAACAAAATAATACCTGGACCATTACCACGCTCCCACCTAACAAAAAAGTGGTCGGTTGCAAATGGGTTTATAAGATCAAATACCGCTCAAGTGGTACAATTGAGCGTTTTAAGGCTCGGTTAGTTGCAAAGGGATATACTCAAACAGAAGGTCTTGATTACCACGAAACCTTCTCTCCCGTGGCAAAACTTACAACAGTCTGATGTTTACTTGCCATTGCAGTTATAAAAAATTGTTCTTTTCACCAATTAGATGTAAACAATGCTTTCCTCCATGGTGATTTAGAGGAAGAAGTTTATATGAGAATTTCTCCAGGATTTGCTAAATAGGGGGAGAATCGTGTTTGCCATTTAAACAAATCTATTTATGGTCTTAAACAAGCTTCACACAATTGGTTTTCCAAATTTTCAGGTGCTCTTCAAGAAGCTGGTTACATACAATCTAAGGCAGATTATTCTTTATTCACATCTCATGTTGGTAATACTTTTATCGCCGTTTTGGTGTATGTTGACGATATTGTTTTGATTGACAATAACCCTCCTGCTATATCTCAACTCAAAACTTTTCTCCAATCTAAATTCCAAATTAAAGATTTGGGCACATTGAAATACTTTCTTGGCATTGAAGTTGCCCGTTCAAACAAAAGTATATTTCTATCTCAAAGGAAATACGTGCTTGAGATTCTTGCTGATATGGGTTTACTTGGAACTCGAACTTCTGAATTTCCAATGAAGCAACATATCAAGCTTAATTGTTCTGATGGGGAGCTTTTAGATGATCCTTCTCAATATAGACGGTTGATTGGTCGACTCATTTACCTGACTATTACTCGATCTGATATTGTTTACTTCGTCAATATTCTAAGTCAGTTTATGAGTCAACCTCGTCAACCACATCTACAAGTTGCTTTGCGAGTTCTACGATACTTGAAATCATCACTGGCGCAACGTATTCTCTTATCATCAAGTAGCTCACTTCAACTTTGAGCTTATTGTGAGTCAGATTGGGCTAGTTGCCCCATGACTCGTCGTTCCACCACTGGATACTACATTTTTCTTGGAGAAAGTCCTATTTCTTGGAAAACTAAGAAACAAACAACTGTATCATGCTCATCTAAAGAGGCTGAATATCGTTCAATGGTTTTTGCTAGTTGTGAGGTGACTTGGCTGACCAATTTTCTAACAGATTTATGTGTACCACATATGCATCCAGTTCCTTTACATTGTGACAACCAAGCTGCTTTACACATTGCCACCAATCAGTTTTTTCATGAGTNATTGATAGCTTTGAATGGAAAGAAGAGAAATTTTTTAGTAGGTTTAACATACTGCAGTGTCGTATAATGTGTACATCTAATGAGAAGAAGTTGTCATAAAAACAGCTTGTGAGACACACAATTTCAATGTTAAGAGTAATATTATTTAGGCCTAAATATTTGACTTAATTAATTGACCTAATAATATTATTTTATTAAAACTATTGAATTAACACTAAATTTTAATATATTTAACCGCATCCCCAATAGTATTTATATTCTTTATTTTATGTAAATCGCTCTTCTAATGTAGTGATTGTACATTTTTTTTTCTCTCTTATGACAATTATTTTTTTGCATAGAAAATTACTTAAAAAAAAATGTTATCGAACAACTTTTTGTTACTCATTTTGTAGGTTTATAGTGTTGCGTGGGTCTCCAGGGTTCTACTCATATGCAATATTTGAGCGCTTAGAGGGATGGCCTGACATAAATATGTACGAAGGGAGGATTGTATTCAAGCTCAAAGAAAACATGTATGACACACAAATTATTATATTAAGAATAATAATTCATTACGATATCATCATCAGCATTATTATTTTTTATTTTGTTTACTTATTCGCGTAAAACATATTTAATTACAGGCCTATTATCATATGCTTGATTACCCACAAACATTTTTCCTTTTTTTGTTTGTTTCCTACTAGCAACAAGAACAGAAAATTTTTCAATTTGAATTTTTGATAAATTATACTTTAACCGCTTTAACTATCTATGTGTGTTTGTCTCATGTTGCTCTCTTAATTGTTATATTTATCACATTACACTTCTTACTATAGTATGTTTAATGATAATGTGTTGTATAATTAGGTTTCAGTTCATGGCTATATCGGATGAAAGGCAAAGGATAATGCCAATGTACAAAGACCGTCAAACAGGTCAGGTCCTCGACTACAAAGAAGCTGTTTTACTAACAAATCCAGAAAATCCATTCCTCAAAGGAGAGGTAAGAGAGCCTTTTATTTCACTCGCCTACTTATGTTGTGGAATCGTAACAACTTGGCTTGTTTGTTGATCCTCATTCTCTCAATTTCAAATTTTGCTAAGGTCCGTTAAAATAAATGACATAATAGAACATGAATTTTTGTTGTAAAATTTCAAATATTTGATGCTCTATTTTTTAATTGGAGTATTTTTTATTTAAGTATAATATTTTAAATTTGAGGGGTATAAATGTTACATACATATAAATTTTAGAAGGTCTAAGTTTACTTTATTAAAAAATATACTGACGACAGGATCTTAGTGTTGTAAGTGTTATGTGTGTATGAACTTTAGGGAGTTTATGTGTAATATTATAAATGTCAATGGGTACAAGTGATTAAGTGACAAATCTTAGGATGTACGATTGTAATTCCAAAAAAAAAAAAAAAAAGTGGCACGCAAGTTTAATGGTATTCAAATTCTGACTAAGGTTGAAATCTTGCTGTACAATATACTATACGTGCTCTCTCAACTTATGAGGGCCATTATGAAACATGAGAAAAAGGAAAAGAAGAAGAAGGTGGTGTCTATTTCTCATCCTATTACCCTACCTTTCTCTCATGCCTAATGAGCCAGAATGGTAATCCTTTTATCAGTCATATTGTAAAGACCTTTGTATAATGGCCCCAAGACAAAAAGGGTCGAGGCAATTTTTTTTTATTAGCCAAGCAATTGGCTAGCCCCGTATATTCTATGGTTACTTTAAAACCAGGAACACACATAATAAAGCGACAAAGCCAGTGAAAGAGGAAAGTAATATGATATTCCAAAGAAGGGCAAATGGATTTAGAAGGAAAGAAGCGGTCTATAAGATCATAATTATCCCAAATTAGTGGGGATATTAAGAAAAGAACGGTTGGCATTAGATTTCAACAAACATTGTTCTCTATGCCCATCGATGGCAACCTAATGAGATGTATTTCATCGAGAATCGAAGGGGGGACATCCTGCCAATTGGAAGAATTAAAGCATTGCATGACTGTAACCAAATGGAAAGTTTAACCATTTCATAAATCCCCAATCGTCTCCAATGAGAAGAGAGATGAGATTCTAGTTGGTCGACCCAATCAATCCACCTCTGGTCATGATTAATCCATGATTGATTGGTTCCTTGGTCACATGATTTCCATTGAAGCTGTTTAAATAATATATCTAGGAGAGTGAAGGTTGTGACTGTTTGTGTACATAGGATCATTCGTTCGGGCTACTAATTAACTCAAATACACGAGGGAACATTGTTTGGATTATATTCTATAATTTTATGAATGAACGCAAATGACACCTATCATAGAGTGAATCAGCAAAAAAGAATTTGTCACATGACAAACATTTAATTGATGCGAGAAAGATGTTGCTGGACTCCCTCTATTTTATTCGCACCCCACCGTCAATAGATGTTGCTGGCAAACAAAAAGGTAGNAGGGTCGAGGCAATTTTTTTTTATTAGCCAAGCAATTGGCTAGCCCCGTATATTCTATGGTTACTTTAAAACCAGGAACACACATAATAAAGCGACAAAGCCAGTGAAAGAGGAAAGTAATATGATATTCCAAAGAAGGGCAAATGGATTTAGAAGGAAAGAAGCGGTCTATAAGATCATAATTATCCCAAATTAGTGGGGATATTAAGAAAAGAACGGTTGGCATTAGATTTCAACAAACATTGTTCTCTATGCCCATCGATGGCAACCTAATGAGATGTATTTCATCGAGAATCGAAGGGGGGACATCCTGCCAATTGGAAGAATTAAAGCATTGCATGACTGTAACCAAATGGAAAGTTTAACCATTTCATAAATCCCCAATCGTCTCCAATGAGAAGAGAGATGAGATTCTAGTTGGTCGACCCAATCAATCCACCTCTGGTCATGATTAATCCATGATTGATTGGTTCCTTGGTCACATGATTTCCATTGAAGCTGTTTAAATAATATATCTAGGAGAGTGAAGGTTGTGACTGTTTGTGTACATAGGATCATTCGTTCGGGCTACTAATTAACTCAAATACACGAGGGAACATTGTTTGGATTATATTCTATAATTTTATGAATGAACGCAAATGACACCTATCATAGAGTGAATCAGCAAAAAAGAATTTGTCACATGACAAACATTTAATTGATGCGAGAAAGATGTTGCTGGACTCCCTCTATTTTATTCGCACCCCACCGTCAATAGATGTTGCTGGCAAACAAAAAGGTAGATGATGTCACGCACAATTCTTCAAAAAATATCCATTTTGCCCTTCCTTCAAGATCCAATAACCTGCTTGCATAACTCACAACTCTCTCTCCTAGATAGCTTTCGGTCTATCTTACCAAAAGTTTTCTTCCACCCAAAGCCTGAACTCACTTCATAGCACCTTCCAACAACCCCCTTGCGATAGATCGTCTCCTAAACCCATCCCACTTCCAAGACTCCATTTCAATTACATTCATTAGCATCTTCTTCCTCTCTAACATATAAACTTTTTACATGTCAAATATTGTCACCAACCATTGTTACCTACATTAATTCTCTCACACATATATACACAGCCACACAGTACACACACTCTACCATCAAACAATGACCAATACCCCTGACCAGTTCACCACCTCATGCCTACACAAAAAATATGAAACCCTTAATTGTACCCAATTACCATCATCACTGTGAAATCAATTCAATTGATACAAACTAATTAAGCAAAATCGTAACATATTATTTATATAAACATCACACAGATATATACATAGAGCAAGATAGGGAATTTTTCATTGCCCCCCAAATTCTTTGCATCCTTAGCAATCAATTTGTCTTCATATTCTCTTGGAAATCTTCAGACATCACATTATGCATGTGCAGAATTTTTTATTTCCTTATATTGTTTCAATCCCAGTAGTCAAGGGATTTGTTTATAGAATATTCTGCATCAATCCCATTAATGACGGGATTTAATTGCCTGATATGTAAAGGGCAATCCCCTCGCCCATTGGGATGGGTAAAGAATATGGCGAACTCTACCATTTCGTGTCTTCGAGCCCAACTATTTTTGCTTCTTATGCTAGTTTAAATTTTGCTTTATGGCACTGGCGTTTGGGTCACCCCTCGCATACTCTTTTAAGACAATTAGGTCCTATTGTTTCAGATATTTCTATTTATAATAATAATTGCATTTGTGATGTTTGTCCTCTTGCAAAACAAAAGAGATTGCCTTTTCCAAGGACTTCTATTTCCACTACGACTTCTTTTCAATTAATTCACATTGACATTTGGGGTTATTATTTTGTTGCATCTCATTCTAGAGCCNCCACTACGACTTCTTTTCAATTAATTCACATTGACATTTGGGGTTATTATTTTGTTGCATCTCATTCTGGAGCCTTTTTTTTTAACCATTGTCGATGATTTTACTCGATGTACATGGGTCTTTCTCATGAAATTCAAATTCAAAAGTGAACAACTTAACATATACTTTCTCTCCTATGTTCAAACTCAATTTAATTACCATATACAGAAAATTCAATCTGATAATGGACTTGAGTTTTTTTCAAAGGAGATGAAACATTTGGTGGTGTGTTACATCAACATAGTTGTATTTCCACCCCTCAACAAAATGGTGTGGTTGAGCGAAAACACCGTCATATCTTNATTTTGGCTAGCAAGATTGAGGCCGTGGAGATGAAAAAGATGCATGCGGTTCAAATTGTGCCTCAAGAAGAGTTGTGCTCAATTTGAGATTAAATGGCATTCAACTAGTGAGTGCTCTACGATCCCCAATTTAAAGGAGGTGTTTAGTGACCAAACCAATGTGGTGAATGCCTTTTCCAAGCCCTATAACAATCATCACTCAAACACTTATAATCCAGGGTGGAACCCAATTTTAGTTTGAGAAATGACAATGCCACACAACAACCTTCNTAAATAAGAAGCATATCCCTTATAGTGTTACATGAGCAACTAGCCTGAGAAAATATTGTGTAATCTTTCCCCCTTATTAATAAATTCTTCCCCAGGAGCAAAGAACTCCTTTAAGAGTGGATTAATCAAGTTTCCCCTGCTGGTGAATCACTATAAATCATTTGTCCACAACCTCTTGCCATTTGTTTGATCCTTAAGAGCCTAGGAGCTCTGACTGGATCCTCTAGTGAATCCCTGATCCCCAGAAGTCATCACTCTGCTCAATTGTGCTACTCACACCATCAAAGAGTATTTGTTTGATGTTTTTTCCTTTCTCTCTAAAGGATAAAGCTAAAGCGTGGTTAAACTCCCTTAGTTTTTTCCAACCCAAAAAAAAAAAAACTTTGAAGTGACAAATAATAAATTCTTCTAAAAGAGAAAATTAAACATTTTACCATTGTTAGGAGAGGTTTAAGAAACTACTTGCATCATGTTCTCATCATGGATATGAAAGTTGGTAGATTATAAGTTTTTCCTGAGAGCTTTATCTTCACAAATGAGGCAATTTGTAGAAATGATGTGTAATGGAGAGTTCATGGCTAAAGAACTAGAGGAAGCATTTGATTACTTTGATTCCCTAGCCGACAATGCCCAAGCTTGGGACACTCAATCCCTTGATTCTATGTTTAAGGCCTCAAATGCACCATTTGGAGGGGGAAAGTATCAATTGAAGTAGGAAGATGACTTCAATGCGAGGATTGCAATTTTGGCTAGCAAGATTGAGGCCGTGGAGATGAAAAAGATGCATGCGGTTCAAATTGTGCCTCAAGAAGAGTTGTGCTCAATTTGAGATTAAATGGCATTCAACTAGTGAGTGCTCTACGATCCCCAATTTAAAGGAGGTGTTTAGTGACCAAACCAATGTGGTGAATGCCTTTTCCAAGCCCTATAACAATCATCACTCAAACACTTATAATCCAGGGTGGAACCCAATTTTAGTTTGAGAAATGACAATGCCACACAACAACCTTCTCCCCAACCATCTCCTTAAGGGTCATCCAATTTTGTTCCTTATACACCACCACCTAAGAGATCTTTGTAGGACACCTTGCAACAATTCATCACTACCCAAACCACTCAAGCCCTTGGCTAATTGATCCAAAACTTCACTTAACAACAACAAGCCATCAATGATATCCAAAATACACTTACCAAGTTGATCACATTCTCGTGCCACCAAGAAAAAGGAAAGTTTCTAGCACAACCTCAACCAAATCCACGAGGCCAACTCAAGTGGGAGTCTCTTTGTCTACACTGGATGCCACCTAAGAGTAAGTAAAGGCTATCACTACCCTTAGGAGTGGAAAAGTTGTAGATAAGATCATCCCCTTGAAGGCTCAAGAGCCTAATGAGAGTGAAAAAATCACTAGGAAAGATAAGGGTGATGACTATGTTGAGCCTAACATAAAAGATGTGTCTAGTGGGCCACCTAGATGTCCTATACCTGCATCTTTTCCTCAAAGGTTGGTCTCACCATCAAAGGCCAATCTAAATTCTAAAATTTTAGAAGTGTTCAAACAAGTCGNCTTGAACAAAATAATACCTGGACCATTACCACGCTCCCACCTAACAAAAAAGTGGTCGGTTGCAAATGGGTTTATAAGATCAAATACCGCTCAAGTGGTACAATTGAGCGTTTTAAGGCTCGGTTAGTTGCAAAGGGATATACTCAAACAGAAGGTCTTGATTACCACGAAACCTTCTCTCCCGTGGCAAAACTTTACTTGCCATTGCAGTTATAAAAAATTGTTCTTTTCACCAATTAGATGTAAACAATGCTTTCCTCCATGGTGATTTAGAGGAAGAAGTTTATATGAGAATTTCTCCAGGATTTGCTAAATAGGGGGAGAATCGTGTTTGCCATTTAAACAAATCTATTTATGGTCTTAAACAAGCTTCACACAATTGGTTTTCCAAATTTTCAGGTGCTCTTCAAGAAGCTGGTTACATACAATCTAAGGCAGATTATTCTTTATTCACATCTCATGTTGGTAATACTTTTATCGCCGTTTTGGTGTATGTTGACGATATTGTTTTGATTGACAATAACCCTCCTGCTATATCTCAACTCAAAACTTTTCTCCAATCTAAATTCCAAATTAAAGATTTGGGCACATTGAAATACNTTGGACATGTCGGCTTTGATCGGAAAGAATGTTATTTTGAGTGGAGTGAGCATTGCCAAGAGGCATTTGAGATATTAAATGTTAAGTTCACCTCCACTCAAATCATGCAACCACCTGATTGGAGCTTTCCATTTGAGTTAATGTGTGATGCTAGCGATTATTCCATGAGGGCAGTTCTAGGCCAGAGGAAAGATAAAGAGCCTCATGTGATTTATTATGCTAGCCGCACATTGAATGATGCTTAAATGAATTATTCTACTATAAAAAAGAGTTGCAAGCAATTGTGTTTGCTTTAGACAAATTTTGTTCTTATCTTTTTGGCTCACCAATTGTTATTTTCATAGACCATGCCACTCTCAAGTACCTATTGACCAAGAAGGATGTCCCTTCTTACTTAGATGGATTTTATTGCTACAAGAGTTTGACCTTACTATCAAGGATAAAAAAGGGTAAAAAATGTGGTGGCGGACCATCTGTCGACAACAGTGTGGTTATTGAATCAACTCCCATCAAGGACACTTTTCTAGATGAGCAATTGTTTGCTATATCTTCTTTATCTTGGTGTATTGAACTTGTAAATTTTTTTGTCATAGGTGAAATACCCAAGCATTGGAATGCTCAAGAGATGAGAAAATTCCTAGTGGAAACTCACAACTTCTTTTTGGATGACTCATANGTGTGAGTGATGAAATGCATGAAGTCAACCTAATTGATTCCATGGTGCATGATCAACTTAATAGTTCTTCTTTGTCCAAACCTCTTGGAGCCTGTTTACTTGAAAAGGATAGATCCTTTCTAGAATTTGATGATGATAATGATGAGGTTAATGAGCTTACAAACTTGTTAAATTCTTCACAAATTTTTGAGACAAGAGAGTGAAAATCCAAATTTGAAGAACTTTTGCCGAAGACCACCCCTCCAATTCCTTCAAGCATTCAAACACCCAAGTTAAGAGTTAAATCCCTTACTAATGGACTTGAAATATGTTTTCCTTGAAGAAGATAACACCTTTCCGGTAGTCATTTCATCTTATCTCATCTCTATGAGACTCAAGAGGGTAAGCTTCTCCAACTTCTTTTTAAGCATAAAACAATTGGATAGGCGATTGTGGATATAAAAGGGATTAGCCCTTTTGTGTTCACTCATAAGATCTATTTAAACCATGATGCAAAACCTACAAGGGAAATGCAAAAGCTTTTGAATCCAAATATGAAGGAGGTGGTTAGAAAAAAGGTGCTGAAGTTGTTAGATGTGGGAAGGGAATCATTTATCCTATTGTAGATAGCAAATGGGTAAGTCCCACTCAAGTGATTCCTAAGAAGTCCGTTGTGACAGTGGTCTCTAATGAAAATAATGAACTTGTTACTACTAGAGTCATCACCGGATGTAGGATGTGTATTGACTATAGGAAGTTTAATGTCGTGACTAGAAAGGACCATTTTTCTCTACCATTTTTTGGATCAAATTCTTAAAAAGGTTGTGGCTCATCTCATTATTACTTTCTTGATGGTTACTTTGGGTACAACCAAATAGAAATTGCTCTTGAGGATCAAGAGAAGACTACATTCACATGTCCATTTGGCACATTTGGCTATAGAAGAATACCCTTTGGTTTATGCAATGCATCCACGACCTTTCAACGGTGCATCTAAGCATCTTTAGAACATGGTAGAGCAATTTCTTAATGTATTTATGGATGATTTTACTATAAAAAATTTCTTAATGTTTTTATGATTGTTTGACTAATCTTGAACAAGTGTTGATTAGGTGTGAAGAGAAAAACCTTGTGCTTAATTGGGATTGTCCTTGGGCATATCATCTCTTCTGAAATCATCAAATTAGAACAAACTAAGATTGAATTAATTTCTATTTTTTCCATCCCCAAATCCCTTAAAGATGTTAGATCATTTTTTGGACATGTCGGCTTTGATCGGAAAGAATGTTATTTTGAGTGGAGTGAGCATTGCCAAGAGGCATTTGAGATATTAAATGTTAAGTTCACCTCCACTCAAATCATGCAACCACCTGATTGGAGCTTTTCATTTGAGTTAATGTGTGATGCTAGCGATTATTCCATGAGGGCAGTTCTAGGCCAGAGGAAAGATAAAGAGCCTCATGTGATTTATTATGCTAGCCGCACATTGAATGATGCTTAAATGAATTATTCTACTATAAAAAAGAGTTGCAAGCAATTGTGTTTGCTTTAGACAAATTTTGTTCTTATCTTTTTGGCTCACCAATTGTTATTTTCATAGACCATGCCACTCTCAAGTACCTATTGACCAAGAAGGATGTCCCTTCTTACTTAGATGGATTTTATTGCTACAAGAGTTTGACCTTACTATCAAGGATAAAAAAGGGTAAAAAATGTGGTGGCGGACCATCTATCGAGAACGGTGTGGTTATTGAATCAACTCCCATCAAGGACACTTTTCTAGATGAGCAATTGTTTGCTATATCTTCTTTATCTTGGTGTATTGAACTTGTAAATTTTTTTGTCATAGGTGAAATACCCAAGCATTGGAATGCTCAAGAGATGAGAAAATTCCTAGTGGAAACTCACAACTTCTTTTTGGATGACTCATACTTGTTCAAATACTGTCTGGATCAAATCATCTGGTGATGTGTTCCCAATGATGAGGTAACAATTGTTATTACATTTTGTCATACGAATGAGGCTTGTGGTGGCCACTTTCCACATCGAATTTCGCTGCAAAGATTTTGTAATACAGATTTTATTGAACTACTTTGTTTAAAGATGTGTTTAACTTCTATAAGTGTTGTGAGCATTTTCAAATACTTAGGGGAATAACTCGAAGAAATATGATGTCTCTAAAGCCCATTTTACCAATTGAAATCTTTGATTGTTAGGGGATAGACTATATAGGCCCTTTTTCCCCATCATTTTTTGGTCATGAATATATTTTGGTGACGGTAGACTATGTCTCTAAATGAGTGGAGACGATACCATGTCATAACTTTTCACGATTTGGTATCCCTTGTGCCATGATAAGTGATGTGGGGTCACATTTTTACATCCGACCTTCGAAATGTTGGTACATAAATATGGTGTCACCCATAAGGTTGTGACTCCCTATCACCCACAAACTTGTTACTTGCCTGTGGAACTAGAGCATAGAGTGTTTTGGGCCATTAAGTCTTTTAATTTTAGCCTTGACAATGCAAGTTCACTAAGGAAATTACAATTGAATGAACTTGAGGAACTCTGAAATGAAGCATATGACAAATCTAGGATTAGTAAAGTGAGCATGCAATTTTTTCATGACTAACATATCTTGAAAAAATCTTTTTAAACCATATCAGAAAGTCCTCCATTATAATTCTTGATTGCAACATTTCCCGGAAAGTTAAGATCAAGGTGGTCTAGTCCTTTCATTATTAGAGAATTGTTTCCTTACAGGGTTGTTGAGATTGAAAATCCTAAGAATGAGAATGTCTTTAAATTGAATGGTCAACGGTTGAACAATTTTTAGAAGGTGTGGTCCAAGAAGTGCAATCCATCGAGTTAATGGATCCCCACTATGAGTAATTTTATCAAACAACTCATTTTTTGTACATATGTGTTATGATTCTAACTTTTTGTTTTAGTTTTGTTGTTTTTAGGTTGAAACAATGAAGCATGAGGTATAATATTTCCCTTATACTTGAGTATCTTTATGTGAATTTATCTTTGTTTGATTATATATTGAGGACAATGTTATGTTTAGGTTGGGGGTGAGATCATACTTCATGTGATGTTTTGTTTGTCCTAGGTTATATCTTAATTTTTTGCCAATATTTGTTGCATGAGTTTTGTGATTGAATGATATTGTTTTTGTTTTTGAAGTAATGAAAGAGAAAAATTGATTTTTGACTAAGTGTGAAGTTCTAAGTAGTTTTGAGATTTTTGGAGAGGAAATTTTTTTCTAAGTGTTGGGATATGTTTTCTTGAGGATCAAAATTTTTTTAAGTGTTGAAGAAAGTACTCCCAAAACCTCAAGTTCGGACTTTAAAAGATGAAGTTCAGACGTCATTTCATTAGGAACAAGAAGGCATTCTCTGAAGTCTGTGTCTAGACGTACTTAAGTCCATGTCCGAATTGGTGTTCATTAATTGCTAACGTCCCAGCTACCTAATTTTTAATGACGTCCGGACATCATTTGATCCACGTCTGGCACCACTTAAGAGCATTGCGGGCAATAGAGCCCGCACTTCTACATCACAGAACCCATTGCCTAAGCCCGATAGTGTCTGATTCTCTTCATATGATCTTAGCCATCGATTTCTTGACCATTTTTAGTCAAAGCGCATGCCTAGAGAGGCCAGTCCAGTTAGATGAGTTTGAGAGGATGGGTATCAAGGAGATGATGTGTGTCCAGACGTTGGGCACAATTTCTAGAGATAAGTTGGGAGGGGTCCTAGTTATTGTGTGGGAGTTATACTATAATGCTCAGTGGGACCCCTAGATTAGATGCCTAAGGGCTTGGGTCCGAGGATAGGGATATGCAGTACATGCCACCGACATTATTGAGGTAGTACAACTTGAGCAGGCTAGAGTGCCTCAGCCTCAGTTCCCCTCTTCTCTTGTGGACTTGTCTGTGGTGGCACAGCCAATGGTGATCCAGATTATGTCTGATATCTACATCTTGATTTTTGCCATAGATGCGCAACAATGAAGTGTATCCAAACCCAGCTTGACTTATTCATGCCATTACCATAGGTCTGACTATTGATATCCCCTCTTACATTTTGTCGGATATTAGGTAGGGGTGGAGTGGACAGGTAGGAGATCTCTACCATTCCCCGGGTTGTCATTGCTTTATGTCTAACCAAAGGGGTGGTGATAGACCCCAGCTATCCGAGGACCTCCAGAGTGGCAAAGATCAACTCTGGTACGATACTCAAGAGCTGGGCTACGATTGATACAATTAGGGGAGCACACAACAAGACAATCTTGTAGTGGATGTGAGAGATATCGCTAATTATCTTGACTAGGAGCCACAACTGGATCCTTTTGATGAGGAGGGTGATCCCGCACTGATCGCCAGTTGCTATTTGAGCTTCTAAGGAGGATAGAGAGGCAAGATGCAGAGCTAGCTGAGATCAAGCAGTTGTTGGGGGGTAAAGGACGTGGTAGAGGCCGAGCTCGAAGTCGTGGCTATAGTGGAGCTAGAGGAACTGGGATTGATGGTGATGACGGAGGTGAGTTTGAGGGATGGGGTTCTGCCTCCTTTGTTTCTTTTCGGAGTCCCTTTTTTTTTTTTTTTGGTTATTGTATTTTCTTTTATGTTTTAGTTCATGTTAGGAATGGTGAATCAAAGCATGAGGATAATGATGTATACGCTTGATCAAATCATATTTTGCTATTTTTTAGCCACTTTTTGTAATACTAGCAATGCACCGCGTGCATTGCACGTGAATAGTTTTGTATACAAAAATTAATAAAATATATTTTATATGTTTGAATTAAGTATTATCCCAANTTATCAAATAATATTAAAATGTTATATATGAATGGTGATGTTGTCGAGGACAGACGATAGCAGAGAAGATAAAAATGGATGAAATTTTGACATTGACTTTATCGATTATAATTTTATTTTAGAAAAATTATTTTTAACTATAAAATAAATTTTAAACCCTGTAATTTATAGCGAACAACAAAAAACATATTATAGAGGGAACTTATGGAATATAAGAAAATAAAAAATCGAAAAGTATACTTCTTACCCAACAACTTCTAAGAAAATGTACTTAAAGACTTAAAAGTCTAACGGGAGTTTTGGATGAAAAAAATTTAAAACAATTTGCATGAAAAAAATTAAAACTATCTACATGAAAAAAAAAATTAAATAAAACTGCATGAAAAAATTATAAAAAAAAAAAAACTGCATGAAAAAAAATTAAAAATATCTACATTGCATGAAATTTTTTTTTTTAAAAATCTACATGAAAAACATTTATAAATTTGCAAGAAAAAAAATAATTTTTTTTTTTACCAACTTAGGTGGTGATTAATCACTGTGAAGAACAAGTTGAAGAATAATGATTGGTTTTAGTCCCCTATGTCTTCTAGCAATCCCATATCGTTTTGAACCTTCACAAACAACAAAAAGTGTGGTATATATAGTGGAAAAAGGGTTGAGGGCATTTTAGTATATTTACATAAGAAATGATAGTTTTAACATTTTCAAAAAATTTATAATCAAACTGTTACTTTTTGTACTAGCAAAGTTAAAAATTACCATTAAGGGGGTGTCTTTAATTTAAAAGTATACAACAGAAAGGGGTGCAGTGAAGTTTCAGAATTAAGAGGGGTGTCATTGAATTTAGACATAACTAGTGGGGGTGTGGATGAAATTTTTCCTAATTTTTTTGAAATTTGATTTGATTAGAATTCCACTTCCTTGAATAAAATAAATAAAATTGTCAATATACTAATTATTTTGGGACCTTACAATAATGAGGAATTAGTTAGGTGCATTGAAATAAAAAACACTACTCTATAATATATAGGGAAAATTTCATCAACACCCCCTCTAAATAGCTCTATCTTCAACGACACCCCTTGCCTTTTCTGAAATTTCATTAACCTCCCTTGTCAGTGTTGGTCGGCTAACAAACATGACGGAAATAGACATTTTACCATTTTACCCATGAATTTTATAAAGAATTACATATTCACCAATTATTTTTCAAAAAACTATATATAAATATATATTCCTATTTCCAAGTGTTATGTGCAGTACTATTAAACTATATATAAATATTATATAGTTTAAGTGTACGGTGTCATCGATTT
>CAUOFW020001680.1:96025-162870 GCA_963454935.2 Ilex paraguariensis | reverse complement strand
GTTATTGTATTTTCTTTTATGTTTTAGTTCATGTTAGGAATGGTGAATCAAAGCATGAGGATAATGATGTATACGCTTGATCAAATCATATTTTGCTATTTTTTAGCCACTTTTTGTAATACTAGCAATGCACCGCGTGCATTGCACGTGAATAGTTTTGTATACAAAAATTAATAAAATATATTATATATGTTTGAATTAAGTATTATCCCAAATTTACCAAATTTAATTTTTTATTGCTTATGTTCTGTTTTAAGATTATGAAAACTTTGTATGTTCATAAAATTCTTTATTTTTTTAGAATTTTGTAATTGAGATTGATTTTTCAGTGATGTTTGAGAAATTAATTTTTTTGAAAAATTTCATCCACACCCCTTGTAATTAAGTCTAAATTTAATAACACATTCTCTCGATTCTGAAACTTCACTATCACCCCCTGTCAGTGTTTGTTGGATTATGGCGTTAACGGTGATTGTTAATTTACAAAAATACTCCTGAATATTTTATAGGGTAAATTTTATTCATACCCCTTGTAAATAGACATAACTTGAACGACACTCCCTGTAAATAAACATAACATCAACGATACCCCTTGTAAATAGACCTATCTTTAACAATACCCCCTTCTAATTCTGAAATTTCAATACACTCCCTTTTAATTTTATTATATTAATATTTAGATTCATCAATTTAATATTTAATTTTATCAAATTAATGTCGTTCATTTAATTTAAACTAAATTAACATTACATCTCATCAAATCAACACAAATTGATATTTAATTTTATCACATTAGCATTTAGCTATATTAATTTAATATTTTATTTCATCAAATTAATATTATTTCTTTAATTTAACATTAAATTATTATTTAATTTCATCAAATCAACACCTAATTGACATTTAATTTTATTAAATTAAAATTTAGTATATTAAATAGAATATTAAATTATATTAATTTAACATTTAACCTTATCAAATTAATATCAATTATTTAATTTAACAACAAATGAACATTCAATTTCATTAAAGCAACACTTAAATTTATTTAATTAACATTAAATTTTATCAAATCAACACTGAAGTAATATTTAATTTTATCAAATTAAAATTAAATTAATATTTAAATTTATCATATTAAGACCAAATTTATTAAATTAATATTAAAATTTATCAAATAATATTAAAATGTTATATATGAATGGTGATGTTGTCGAGGACAGACGATAGCAGAGAAGATAAAAATGAATGAAATTTTGACATTGACTTTATCGATTATAATTTTATTTTAGAAAAATTATTTTTAACTATAAAATAAATTTTAAACCCTGTAATTTATAGCGAACAACAAAAAACATATTATAGAGGGAACTTATGGAATATAAGAAAATAAAAAATCGAAAAGTATACTTCTTACCCAACAACTTCTAAGAAAATGTACTTAAAGACTTAAAAGTCTAACGGGAGTTTTGGATGAAAAAAATTTAAAACAATTTGCATGAAAAAAATTAAAACTATCTACATGAAAAAAAAAATTAAATAAAACTGCATGAAAAAATTATAAAAAAAAAAACTGCATGAAAAAAATTAAAAATATCTACATAAAAAAAATAAAAAAAATTGCATGAAATTTTTTTTTTAAAATCTACATGAAAAACATTTATAAATCTGCAAGAAAAAAAATAATTTTTTTTTACCAACTTAGGTGGTGATTAATCACTGTGAAGAACAATTTGAAGAATAATGATTGGTTTTAGTCCCTTATGTCTTCTAGCAATCCCATATCGTTTTGAACCTTCACAAACAACAAAAAGTGTGGTATATATAGTGAAAAAAGGGTTGAGGGCATTTTAGTATATTTACATAAGAAATGATAGTTTTAGCATTTTCAAAAAATTTATAATCAAACTGTTACTTTTTGTACTAGCAAAGTTAAAAATTACCATTAAGGGGGTGTCTTTAATTTAAAAGTATACAACAGAAAGGGGTGCAGTGAAGTTTCAGAATTAAGAGGGGTGTCATTGAATTTAGACATAACTAGTGGGGGTGTGGATGAAATTTTTCCTAATTTTTTTGAAATTTGATTTGATTAGAATTCCACTTCCTTGAATAAAATAAATAAAATTGTCAATATACTAATTATTTTGGGACCTTACAATAATGAGGAATTAGTTAGGTGCATTGAAATAAAAAACACTACTCTATAATATATAGGGAAAATTTCATCAACACCCCCTCTAAATAGCTCTATCTTCAACGACACCCCTTGCCTTTTCTGAAATTTCATTAACCTCCCTTGTCAGTGTTGGTCGGCTAACAAACATGACGGAAATAGACATTTTACCATTTTACCCATGAATTTTATAAAGAATTACATATTCACCAATTATTTTTCAAAAAACTATATATAAATATATATTCCTATTTCCAAGTGTTATGTGCAGTACTATTAAACTATATATAAATATTATATAGTTTAAGTGTACGGTGTCATCGATTTGTTTTAAAATTTTTTTGAAAAAAAGATTTTGAATTTTTTTTTCTTGTATTATGTTTAAGCGTACGATGTCACTGGATTTTTTTTTAAAAAAAATTCTAAAAAAATTATTTTGAATTTTTTTTCCTTATATTATGTTTAAGCATACGGTGTCACCATATTTTTAAAAAATTATTTTAAATTTTTTTCTTGTATTATGTTTAAACGTATGGTGTTACCGTTTTTTTTTTAAAAAAAAATTATTTTGAATTTTTTTCTTATATTATATTTAAGCGTACGGTGTCACCATTTTTTTTTAAAAAAAAATTTCTAAAAAAATTATTTTAAATTTTTTATTTGTATTATGTTTAAGCGTACGGTATTACTGGTTTTTTTTTTAAAATTATTTTAAATTTTTTCCTTGTATTATGTTTAAGCATCCGATGTCACCGTTTTTTTTTAAAATTATTTTGAATTTTTTCCTTATATTATGTTTAACTGTACGATGTCACTGGTTTTTTTTTTTAAAAAAAATTCTAAAAAAATTATTTTAAATTTTTTCTTTGTACTACGTTTAAGCGTACGGTGTTACCAGTTTTTTTTTAAAATTATTCTAAATTTTTTTCTTATATTATGTTTAAACGTACGATGTTACCAATTTTTTTTTAAAAACTATTTTGAATTTTTTTCTTATATTATGTTTAAGCATACGGTGTCACCGATTTTTTTTTTTTCGTTTTTATTACGGTGTCACCGATTCATAGCACTAAATTTTTTATATTATTCTTCACCGGTTCATGCTAGGACCAGGCTTGGATTCATTGCCACGTTTTTGCAGTTAGGTGATTGAGTTGTTGAGGCATGTGAGACTGAGAGAGAGAGAGAGAGAGAGAGAGAGAGAGAGAGAGAGAGAGAGAGAGAGAGAGAGGGACAAGGGTTTCATGTGGAATAAGAAGGGTAAAATTTGTGAGACCCAATCACGCATTGCATGCATATTAATATAATTTTATGGGTCNGGATAGACTATATAGGCCCTTTTTCCCCATCATTTTTTGGTCATGAATATATTTTGGTGACGGTAGACTATGTCTCTAAATGAGTGGAGACGATACCATGTCATAACTTTTCACGATTTGGTATCCCTTGTGCCATGATAAGTGATGTGGGGTCACATTTTTACATCCGACCTTCGAAATGTTGGTACATAAATATGGTGTCACCCATAAGGTTGTGACTCCCTATCACCCACAAACTTGTTACTTGCCTGTGGAACTAGAGCATAGAGTGTTTTGGGCCATTAAGTCTTTTAATTTTAGCCTTGACAATGCAAGTTCACTAAGGAAATTACAATTGAATGAACTTGAGGAACTCTGAAATGAAGCATATGACAAATCTAGGATTAGTAAAGTGAGCATGCAATTTTTTCATGACTAACATATCTTGAAAAAATCTTTTTAAACCATATCAGAAAGTCCTCCATTATAATTCTTGATTGCAACATTTCCCGGAAAGTTAAGATCAAGGTGGTCTAGTCCTTTCATTATTAGAGAATTGTTTCCTTACAGGGTTGTTGAGATTGAAAATCCTAAGAATGAGAATGTCTTTAAATTGAATGGTCAACGGTTGAACAATTTTTAGAAGGTGTGGTCCAAGAAGTGCAATCCATCGAGTTAATGGATCCCCACTATGAGTAATTTTATCAAACAACTCATTTTTTGTACATATGTGTTATGATTCTAACTTTTTGTTTTAGTTTTGTTGTTTTTAGGTTGAAACAATGAAGCATGAGGTATAATATTTCCCTTATACTCGAGTATCTTTATGTGAATTTATCTTTGTTTGATTATATATTGAGGACAATGTTATGTTTAGGTTGGGGGTGAGATCATACTTCATGTGATGTTGTGTTTGTCCTAGGTTATATCTTAATTTTTTTGCCAATTTTTGTTGCATGAGTTTTGTGATTGAATGATATTGTTTTTGTTTTTGAAGTAATGAAAGAGAAAAATAGATTTTTGACTAAGTGTGAAGTTCTAAGTAGTTTTGAGATTTTTGGAGAGGAAATTTTTTTCTAAGTGTTGGGATATGTTTTCTTGAGGATCAAAAAATTTTTAAGTGTTGAAGAAAGTACTCCCAAAACCTCAAGTTCGGACTTTAAAAGATGAAGTTCAGACGTCATTTCATTAGGAACAAGAAGGCATTCTCTGAAGTCTGTGTCTAGACGTACTTAAGTCCATGTCCGAATTGGTGTTCATTAATTGCTAACGTCCCAGCTACCTAATTTTTAATGACGTCCGGACATCATTTGATCCACGTCTGGCACCACTTAAGAGCATTGCGGGCAATAGAGCCCGCACTTCTACATCACAGAACCCATTGCCTAAGCCCGATAGTGCCTGATTCTCTTCATATGATCTTAGCCATCGATTTCTTGACCATTTTTAGTCAAAGCGCATGCCTAGAGAGGCCAGTCCAGTTAGATGAGTTTGAGAGGATGGGTATCAAGGAGATGATGTGTGTCCAGACGTTGGGCACAATTTCTAGAGATAAGTTGGGAGGGGTCCTAGTTATTGTGTGGGAGTTATACTATAATGCTCAGTGGGACCCCTAGATTAGATGCCTAAGGGCTTGGGTCCGAGGATAGGGATATGCAGTACATGTCACCGACATTATTGAGGTAGTACAACTTGAGCAGGCTAGAGTGCCTCAGCCTCAGTTCCCCTCTTCTCTTGTGGACTTGTCCGTGGTGGCACAGCCAATGGTGATCCAGATTATGTCTGATATCTACATCTTGATTTTTGCCATAGATGCGCAACAATGAAGTGTATCCAAACCCAGCTTGACTTATTCATGCCATTACCATAGGTCTGACTATTGATCTCCCCTCTTACATTTTTGTCGGATATTAGGTAGGGGTGGAGTGGACAGGTAGGAGATCTCTACCATTCCCCGGGTTGTCATTGCTTTATGTCTAACCAAAGGGGTGGTGATAGACCCCAGCTATCCGAGGACCTCCAGAGTGGCAAAGATCAACTCTGGTACGATACTCAAGAGCTGGGCTACAATTGATACAATTAGGGGAGCACACAACAAGACAATCTTGTAGTGGATGTGAGAGATATCGCTAATTATCTTGACTAGGAGCCACAACTGGATCCTTTTGATGAGGAGGGTGATCCCGCACTGATCGCCAGTTGCTATTTGAGCTTCTAAGGAGGATAGAGAGGCAAGATGCAGAGCTAGCTGATATCAAGCAGTTGTTGGGGGGTAAAGGACGTGGTAGAGGCCGAGCTCGAAGTCGTGGCTATAGTGGAGCTAGAGGAACTGGGATTGATGGTGATGACGGAGGTGAGTTTGAGGGATGGGGTTCTGCCTCCTTTGTTTCTTTTCGGAGTCCCTTTTTTTTTTTTTTTGGTTATTGTATTTTCTTTTATGTTTTAGTTCATGTTAGGAATGGTGAATCAAAGCATGAGGATAATGATGTATACGCTTGATCAAATCATATTTTGCTATTTTTTAGCCACTTTTTGTAATACTAGCAATGCACCGCGTGCATTGCACGTGAATAGTTTTGTATACAAAAATTAATAAAATATATTTTATATGTTTGAATTAAGTATTATCCCAAATTTACCAAATTTAATTTTTTATTGCTTATGTTCTGTTTTAAGATTATGAAAACTTTGTATGTTCATAAAATTCTTTATTTTTTTAGAATTTTGTGATTGAGATTGATTTTTCAGTGATGTTTGAGAAATTAATTTTTTTGAAAAATTTCATTCACACCCCTTGTAATTAAGTCTAAATTTAATAACACATTCTCCCGATTCTGAAACTTCACTATCACCCCCTGTCAGTGTTTGTTGGATTATGGCGTTAACGGTGATTGTTAATTTACAAAAATACTCCTGAATATTTTATAGGGTAAATTTTATTCATACCCCTTGTAAATAGACATAACTTGAACGACACTCCCTGTAAATAAACATAACATCAACGATACCCCTTGTAAATAGACCTATCTTTAACAATACCCCCTTCTAATTCTGAAATTTCAATACACTCTCTTTTAATTTTATTATATTAATATTTAGATTCATCAATTTAATATTTAATTTTATCAAATTAATGTCCTTCATTTAATTTAAACTAAATTAACATTACATCTCATCAAATCAACACAAATTGATATTTAATTTTATCACATTAGCATTTAGCTATATTAATTTAATATTTTATTTCATCAAATTAATATTATTTCTTTAATTTAACATTAAATTATTATTTAATTTCATCAAATCAACACCTAATTGACATTTAATTTTATTAAATTAAAATTTAGTATATTAAATAGAATATTAAATTATATTAATTTAACATTTAACCTTATCAAATTAATATCAATTATTTAATTTAACAACAAATGAACATTCAATTTCATTAAAGCAACACTTAAATTTATTTAATTAACATTAAATTTTATCAAATCAACACTGAAGTAATATTTAATTTTATCAAATTAAAATTAAATTAATATTTAAATTTATCATATTAAGACCAAATTTATTAAATTAATATTAAAATTTATCAAATAATATTAAAATGTTATATATGAATGGTGATGTTGTCGAGGACAGACGATAGCAGAGAAGATAAAAATGGATGAAATTTTGACATTGACTTTATCGATTATAATTTTATTTTAGAAAAATTATTTTTAACTATAAAATAAATTTTAAACCCTGTAATTTATAGCGAACAACAAAAAACATATTATAGAGGGAACTTATGTAATATAAGAAAATAAAAAATCGAAAAGTATACTTCTTACCCAACAACTTCTAAGAAAATGTACTTAAAGACTTAAAAGTCTAACGGGAGTTTTGGATGAAAAAAATTTAAAACAATTTGCATGAAAAAAATTAAAACTATCTACATGAAAAAAAAAATTAAATAAAACTGCATGAAAAAATTATAAAAAAAAAAACTGCATGAAAAAAATTAAAAATATCTACATAAAAAAAATAAAAAAAAATTGCATGAAATTTTTTTTTTAAAATCTACATGAAAAACATTTATAAATCTGCAAGAAAAAAAATAATTTTTTTTTACCAACTTAGGTGGTGATTAATCACTGTGAAGAACAATTTGAAGAATAATGATTGGTTTTAGTCCCTTATGTCTTCTAGCAATCCCATATCGTTTTGAACCTTCACAAACAACAAAAAGTGTGGTATATATAGTGAAAAAAGGGTTGAGGGCATTTTAGTATATTTACATAAGAAATGATAGTTTTAGCATTTTCAAAAAATTTATAATCAAACTGTTACTTTTTGTACTAGCAAAGTTAAAAATTACCATTAAGGGGGTGTCTTTAATTTAAAAGTATACAACAGAAAGGGGTGCAGTGAAGTTTCAGAATTAAGAGGGGTGTCATTGAATTTAGACATAACTAGTGGGGGTGTGGATGAAATTTTTCCTAATTTTTTTGAAATTTGATTTGATTAGAATTCCACTTCCTTGAATAAAATAAATAAAATTGTCAATATACTAATTATTTTGGGACCTTACAATAATGAGGAATTAGTTAGGTGCATTGAAATAAAAAACACTACTCTATAATATATAGGGAAAATTTCATCAACACCCCCTCTAAATAGCTCTATCTTCAACGACACCCCTTGCCTTTTCTGAAATTTCATTAACCTCCCTTGTCAGTGTTGGTCGGCTAACAAACATGACGGAAATAGACATTTTACCATTTTACCCATGAATTTTATAAAGAATTACATATTCACCAATTATTTTTCAAAAAACTATATATAAATATATATTCCTATTTCCAAGTGTTATGTGCAGTACTATTAAACTATATATAAATATTATATAGTTTAAGTGTACGGTGTCATCGATTTTTTTAAAATTTTTTTGAAAAAAAGATTTTGAATTTTTTTTTCTTGTATTATGTTTAAACGTACGATGTCACTGGTTTTTTTAAAAAAAAAAATTTTTAAAAATTATTTTGAATTTTTTTCCTTATATTATGTTTAAGCATACGGTGTCACCATTTTTTTAAAAAATTATTTTAAATTTTTTTCTTGTATTATGTTTAAACGTATGGTGTTACCGTTTTTTCTTTAAAAAAATTATTTTGAATTTTTTTCTTATATTATATTTAAGCGTACGGTGTCACCATTTTTTTAAAAAAAAAAAATTTCTAAAAAAATTATTTTAATATTTTTATTTGTATTATGTTTAAGCGTACGGTATTACTGGTTTTTTTTTAAAAATTATTTTAAATTTTTTCCTTGTATTATGTTTAAGCATCCGATGTCACCGTTTTTTTTTAAATTATTTTGAATTTTTTCCTTATATTATGTTTAACTGTACGATGTCACTGGCTTTTTTTTAAAAAAAATTTCTAAAAAAATTATTTTAAATTTTTTCTTTGTACTACGTTTAAGCGTACGGTGTTACCAGTTTTTTTTTTAAATTATTCTAAATTTTTTTCTTATATTATGTTTAAACGTACGATGTTACCAATTTTTTTTTAAAAAACTATTTTGAATTTTTTTCTTATATTATGTTTAAGCATACGGTGTCACCGATTTTTTTTTTTTCGTTTTTATTACGGTGTCACCGATTCATAGCACTAAATTTTTTATATTATTCTTCACCGGTTCATGCTAGGACCAGGCTTGGATTCATTGCCACGTTTTTGCAGTTAGGTGATTGAGTTGTTGAGGCATGTGAGACTGAGAGAGAGAGAGAGAGAGAGAGAGAGAGAGAGAGAGAGAGAGAGAGAGAGAGAGAGGGACAAGGGTTTCATGTGGAATAAGAAGGGTAAAATTTGTGAGACCCAATCACGCATTGCATGCATATTAATATAATTTTATGGGTCAAATTATAATTATGTAAAATTATGAAAAGGTGAATTAAATTAAATCTTTTATAGGCATGATGTGAATGAGCATACATTGGGTAGGTGGACCCCGTTAGTGATGTATGAGTGAGACCATTTATAGAATTTCATGTGTGAAAATACTAGCGGGTCGATTTTGAAATTATTTAAAAATTTGAGGGGAGCAAGTGTAATTATTCACCTAACTGTACACATGTTCTTAAAATAAAAATAAAAGTGTGTCGTGTGTGTGTGTGCGCGCGCGCTTGCCATGTGTATGTGTGTGTGTGTTTAAAGGTGTTGAGTGTGTGTGTTAAATCAATTATAAAGGTGTGTGTGTGTGTGCGTGCGTCTGATAGAATTTTGAGGCCGAGAGTGAGGAGAGCAAGATAGGAGAAAAAAAAGAAGAGAAAGAAAAAAAAAATATACGTGGGTGGGTCTATTTGAACCGTGAGCACAAAAGGTATGTGTGTGTGACTCAATTAAATTGTACGTTGTGATTAATTTTAATATCTATGTTGTTATACATGCATGAGCTATTTTAGCATGTTTTAATGAGTAAGCTATTTTAATTTAAATTTGAGATTAATTAAATGTATTGCACATCACTAGTTAATTAGTGGGCTATCTTGTGTACAAATGATGAGCTGTTTTACTTTATGATCAAAACAGATTTTTTTATAGTTTAATTAAGTGAATTGAGTACACTTAAGGGGCTGTTAAAATGGGTATTAAAATAAAGATGGGAAAAATGTAAAAAAATGGCTATTTGAAATGTTTGGTATGTTTTCANATATTGAGGACAATGTTATGTTTAGGTTGGGGGTGAGATCATACTTCATGTGATGTTTTGTTTGTCCTAGGTTATATCTTAATTTTTTGCCAATATTTGTTGCATGAGTTTTGTGATTGAATGATATTGTTTTTGTTTTTGAAGTAATGAAAGAGAAAAATTGATTTTTGACTAAGTGTGAAGTTCTAAGTAGTTTTGAGATTTTTGGAGAGGAAATTTTTTTCTAAGTGTTGGGATATGTTTTCTTGAGGATCAAAATTTTTTTAAGTGTTGAAGNTAAAGGTTCAATTAGGGGCTGAAATTTGCATGATTAAATGTGTGTGTAAGATTAAGTATGGCTGTTTTAAATAAAATGTACGATAAAAATTGGAAAAGGGTGTCAATAGCGCCNGCATGATTAAATGTGTGTGTAAGATTAAGTGTAGCTGTTTTAAATAAAATGTATGATAAAAATTGGAAAAGGGTGCCGGTAGCGCTGAAACCCTAATTTCTAAATGTTATTATCACATGTGCGAATTTTCATCCAAATAACCTGAAATTTTGCATGAAGCATTTTTAAATAATTCTTGATGTGATAATGTGACTTTGGAATGCAAATGAGTCTAATATTTGGTGCGAAACGTATGAAATGCTGAAAGTGCAGTTTTTGAAATTCGGGGTTAAAATGTGTGAAAATGGACCCTCGGTCAAAGTGTTTGACCTTCTGAATCCTAATTGTGATTAATGTGAGTGATTTTGAGAATTTGTGGAGGAAATGTGATCCCTAGAACAAAAGTGCTAATGTGTGAGTGGATAGGACGGTAATCGGAGTTACTGAGGCACTTTGCGGTGCATCATTTGTATGCATTAGTGCATGATTAATTATTAAATTTGATAATCATATTGATATTGTCATTACAAATGTGTTAGGTGGAAGGAATGAGACAGTCGGTGTTGAAACAGGTACAGTGACACCGAAAGGATCCACTGATAGGATCGGAGGGTCGTAGATTTGTACATCTGAGGTGAGTGTATATCTTTATATGTTTTGAAAATATTATTATCAGATGATAGTAAATTATAAAATTTAATTGTTATTTTTCAGGATTATGTGTTATGTGCTTATGTGATTGGATGATGCTTTGTACTGTGTATTGTGTATTGTGGAATGTGACGCACTGTTTAAGACAGGGGCGTCGATGCCTGGTCACTGGACGTGCAATGATGTGATAGCACTGTGGTATTCCTGGAAGGTTCGGGAGACACGGATCCATGTGGGATCGATTACCCAATGAGGGGTAGTGTGAATGTGATGTAGCTTGTGAATTCTTTGGAATTGTATTGATGTTGTTGTTTGATAAGTGTATCTACTTAGTATCTATCAACTTCAGTGTATTACTATCATTTTCATTTCATATATTGCATGTATACTCACTGAGCGCGTGGTTTAGCTCACACCACTACAACTTTTTCTTTTCAGGTACTATAAAGGAGAATACAGACCGGACCACTGTTCAGTTGATTGAGTCTTGTGCAACGTTAGTGTGATACTACTCAGGTTGAGTGTCGGTATGACTAACCGTTGGGATGTGTATTATATTTATGAGAGATATTTATAGCACGTTAACAGTATATATATTTGTAAATAGACTCAGTAAGCATATTTTGTGATGTATGCTATGTGGGTGTGAGATTTTGTATATGTCTATAACTTGGGAAATAAATGATGGGTACAGGTGTTTATATATAGTACAAGTTATCAGACAAGTTTTACCATCATGCTTAATAACTAAGGTGATGAGTGTTGTTGTTGCACCTATGGGATTATATCATGTTTGATTAGTCTAGCTTATAATAATTGTTCACAGGTGTATGTAAAACCTAGTCGTATCTCATCCTTGGGAGACCGGGATGGGGCGTGACAAATTAGTTGGTATCAGAGTTAAAGTTTATAATGTGGTAGTCGAGTTGGGTCTAGCGTGATAGTGGACTTAGGGATGAGTCTGTTTAGGTGGGGTGTTAGAGGTCCGTGTGAGTGTGTGAAACATATATTGCATGTTATCATTACCCATATGCGACATTCACATGTTTTACAGTGATACATGGAGGGAGAAGGGTCATCTGCTCGGGCTGGGGATAGGGGAAAACGACCCCAGGTGGAGGAGGAACCAGGTGATCGGGAGGCTAGGCAATTGTGGGAAGCAGCAACTAAGTACTTTGAGCAACATACAACGTGAGTGGAAACAGTAAGAACCAAGGGTACATTATACGAGCAGTTTAAAATGCTTGATCCACCAATATTTACGGGAACTGTAGGTCCATTGGAGGCAAAAAATTGGTTACGACGCATCGAAAAGATATTCAAAGTGATGGGAGTTGGTGAGGAGGATAAATTGTTGTTGGCCACTTTTATGTTAGCAGAGGAGGCCCAATATTAGTGGGAGGCTATGGAGAAAGCATTGCAGCCAGTGTGCGTTGCNGCCACTTTTATGTTAGCAGAGGAGGCCCAGTATTAGTGGGAGGCTATGGAGAGAGCATTGCAGCCAGTGTGCGCTGATGGGGAGGCCAGTTCAGTTTCCAGAGTTCCCATATGGCGACAGTTTACAGATGCTTTTGACAAGAAGTATTTTTCCTCGAGTTATCGATACCAGAAACAAAATGAAGTTTTATATCTACAGCAAGGGAATCATTCAGTGCTGGAGTACGAGAGTAAATTTAGTACTTTGTCCAGATTTATGCCTTCTGTTGTTGCAGATGATGGGGAAAGATGCAGAAGATTCCAGATGGGGCTAAATTACAATATTAGATCTCGTATTTCAATGCTGGAGTTGACCACATTTTCAGAATTATACAACAAAGTCCTAATTGTGGAAGCTGATTTGAAAGAAATGAAAAGTGAAAGTGAACAGGTGAAAAGAGGAAGATATGAGCCAAGTGGACAGAGTTCCAAGGGATGTTTCTTTAGCAGAGCCTGGAAAGGAATGTTTCCAAAGGGTGCAAGTAAAAAGAAATCAGGAGTCCCATCCCAAAATCGAGGACAGGGAGTGAGTGGATCATCTTCCTTTGCACCGGGTTGAGAGATGGGGCAGTCTTGGGAGAGTACAGTTATCTGTTACCATTGGGGGCAGGTTGGGCACATTGTACGGAACTGTCCAATGGGAGGACCAGGAGCTGCTATGTCACGGCGTTGCTTTCTATGTTATTAGGAGGGACACATGCAGAGAGATTGTCCACAATATTCTACCCAGAGTTTATCGATAGGCAGTGTACCTACGGTGTCTCGAGGAATAGCAAGCGGCAGGGGTCGAGGATGAGGAGACAACATTGGAGGTGGTGTTGTTGGTGGCAGTGGACTGAGCGAACCTGAGGCTGGTGGACGTGTCTTTGTGCTGACCCAGCAGGATGCTCAGGTGACCCCGGATGTGGTTACAGGTATGATGTCTATTTTTGGTCAGCAGACACGAGTATTTATAGATTTAGGTGCCACACGGTCATTTATATCACTGTCATTCTCCATGCATATTAATAGACGACCTACTCCATTAGACTGTGGCTTGACTATAGCTACTCCAATGGGTGACTGTGTGACAACCAGGGTAGTATATAGGGAGTGTCTAGTTCAAGTGGGTAATAGAGAATTACCTGCAGACCTGTTACCTCTTGACTTCCAGGATTTTGATGTGATTTTAGGAATGGATTGGTTGTTTGCATATCATGCTACTATTGACTGTTTTCGTAACGGAGTCGTATTTAGAATTTGACATGTTCCTTTGTTTCGGTTCTTTGGAGAGTGACGCCTTGAGACGAGGAACTTGATATCAGCAATTAAAGCCAAGAAATTACTCAGGAAAGGATGTCATGGGTACTTGGCCTATGTGAAGGATACTCAGAGAGATACTTCTGAATTGAAGAATATTCCTATGGTTAGTGAATTTGCTGATGTGTTTCCTGAAGAATTACTAGGGTTACCAATGGAACGGGAGGTGGAATTTACCATTGAGCTTGTGCTAGGAACTAGTCCTATATCCATTNTCCTGAAGAATTACCAGGGTTACCAATGGAACGGGAGGTGGAATTTACCATTGAGCTTGTGCTAGAAACTAGTCCTATATCCACCGTATAGGATGGCTCAAGCTGAATTGAAGGAACTTAAAGTGCAGTTGCAGAATTTGTTAGAGTGGGGATTTATACGGCCTAGTGTATCTCCTTGGGGTGCACCAGTATTATTTGTAAAGAAGAAGGATGGCATTATGAGGTTATGTATTGATTAANTGCAGTTGCAGAATTTGTTAGAGTGGGGATTTATACGGCCTAGTGTATCTCCTTGGGGTGCACCAGTATTATTTGTAAAGAAGAAGGATGGCACTATGAGGTTATGTATTGATTATAGACAGCTGAATAGAGTGACTATCTGGAACAAGTATCCATTGCCGTGTATTGATGATTTGCTAGACCAGTTACAAGGTGCCCGGGTGTTTTCAAAGATTGATCTTCGGTCAGGTTATCATCAATTGCAAGTAAGGGATAGTGATATATCGAAGACTGATTTTTGGACCAGGTATGGATACTATGAGTTTCTAGTGATGCCTTTTGATGTGACAAATGCTCCTACTGTATTTATGGATCTGATGAACCGAATATTTCAGTCATATCTTGATTCATTTGTGATAGTGTTCATTGATGATATATTGATATACTCTTATAGTGAAGAGGAGCATATGCAACATTTGAGGGTGGTACTGCAGACTTTGAGGGATAGGCGATTATTTGCCAAATTCAACAAATGTGAATTTTGGTTGGACAGGGTTGTGTTTTTGAGGCATGTGGTTTCTGGTGATGGTGTATGTGTTGATCCAGCTAAGGTTGATATTGTAGTTAACTAGGGAAGACCGAGGACAGTGACAAAGATTCAAATTTTTCTGGGATTGGCAGGTTACTATCGAAGATTTGCACAAAATTTCTCCATTATAGCTATGCCTTTGACCCGACTGACTCGGAAGAGTGTGAAGTTTGAATGGTCTGAGAGATGTGAGCAAAGTTTCCAGGAGCTAAAGACCAGATTGACGACTGCACTAATATTGACCATTCTGTCAGGTAGTGATGGTTTTGTAGTTTATAGTGATGTCTCACATCAAGGGTTGGACTGNCTGATTTTTGGACCAGGTATGGATACTATGAGTTTCTAGTGATGCCTTTTGATGTGAAAAATGCTCCTACTGTATTTATAGATCTGATGAACCGAATATTTCAGCCATATCTTGATTCATTTGTGATAGTGTTCATTGATGATATATTGATATACTCTCATAGTGAAGAGGAGCATATGCAACATTTGAGGGTGGTACTGCAGACTTTGAGGGATAGGCGATTATTTGCCAAATTCAACAAATGTGAATTTTGGTTGGACAGGGTTGTGTTTTTGAGGCATGTGGTTTCTGGTGATGGTGTATGTGTTGATCCAGCTAAGGTTGATATTGTAGTTAACTAGGGAAGACCGAGGACAGTGACAAAGATTCAAATTTTTCTGGGATTGGCAGGTTACTATCGAAGATTTGCACAAAATTTCTCCATTATAGCTATGCCTTTGACCCGACTGACTCGGAAGAGTATGAAGTTTGAATGGTCTGAGAGATGTGAGCAAAGTTTCCAGGAGCTAAAGACTAGATTGACGACTGCACTAATATTGACCATTTTGTCAGGTAGTAATGGTTTCGTAGTTTATAGTGATGTCTCACATCAAGAGTTGGACTTTGTGTTGATGCAGCATGGTAGAGTGGTTGCTTATGCCTCTAGACAACTGAAATCTCATGAGTGCAATTATCCCACCCATGATTTAGAGCTTGCAACTATTGTGTTTGCACTAAGGTTATGGAGACATTTCTTATATGGGGTTACGTGCGAGATTTATACAGACCACCAGAGTTTGAAATATCTATTTACCCAGAAAGAGTTGAATTTGAGGCAGAGGCATTGGATTAAGCTTATTAAAGATTATGGCTGCACTATTCATTACTAGCCGGGAAAAGCAAATGTTGTGGCAGATGTTTTGAGCCGAAAATCATCTGATAGATTGACTAGTTTACGAGTGATTCGGAGGGGTTTATTTGTAAATTTGAAATCTTTAAGAGTGCAATTGGGGATAGGAGAGATTGCAGCTCTACTTGCTACACTGACTTTGAGACCAGTGTTGGTGGACAGGATTAGAGAGGCACACCAGTTTGATCTCCAGATTGAGAAATTGGAAAAAGAGGTGAAAACTAGGGTGAGGACTGATTTTATTATTGATAATGCTGATGTTTTGTTATTTGGGTCTCGGTTATGTGTACCACATGATGCAGGGTTAAAAAGAGAGATTCCGGAGGAAGCACACAGTCCAGCATATGCTATGCATCCAGGTAGTACAAAGATGTATCATAACCTAAGATAGCATTATTAGTGGCCTGGGATGAAACGAGAGATATCTGAGTTTGTAGCTCGATGTTTGATATGTCAGCAGGTGAAGGTTGAGCACCAAAGACCAACCGGGTTATTACAGTCTCTACCAATTCCAGAATGGAAATGGGAGCATATTACTATGAATTTTGTGAGTAATTTGCCCCGTATGCAGAAAGGACATGAGGCTATATGGGTGATAGTTGATAAGTTGACGAAGTCTGCTCATTTTCTAGCTATTAAAATGTCTTATGCTCTTGACATACTAGCTAGATTATATATTGATGAGATTGTGAGATTGCATGGTGCACCTGTATCTATTGTCTCTGACAGAGATCCACGCTTTACTTCGAGGTTTTGGCCTAGCTTACAGACTGCGTTGGGCACTACTTTGAAGTTTAGTGCATCATTCCACCCACAAACAGATGGACAGTCAGAGCGAACTATCCAGACATTGGAGGACATGCTGAGAGCTTGTGTCATGGACCTTCGAGGTAACTGGGATAATTCTTTACCTCTGATTGAATTTGCTTATAATAACAGTTACAAGAGTTCAATTGAGATGACATCATATGAAGCATTGTATGGGAGAAGTGTAGGACCCCAGTGTGCTGGAGTGAAGTGGGTGACAGGAAGTTATTGGGTCCAGAGCTTGTGCAGCTGACTGATGATCAGATTAAAGTTGTACAGGAGAGATTACGGAGTGCACAGAGCACACAGAAAAGTTATGCTGACAATCGCCGACGTGACTTGGAATTCAAGGTGGGTGATCGAGTGTTTTTACGAATATCACCTTGAAAGAGGTCATTCGTTTTGGTAGGAAAGGGAAGTTGGCTCCTCCGTATATTGGTCCGAACAGCATTGTGGAGCAGATTGGAGCTGTTGCATACCGATTGAAGTTACCAGTAGAGTTGTCCAGGTTGCATGATGTATTTCATGTGTCTATGCTACGGAAGTACATGCCTGACTCATCACATGTGTTGACTTCAAAATCGAAGAAATTAGCTGAGGATTTGACTTATGTAGAGCAGCCGGTTCAAATTTTGGGTAGGAATGAGAAGGTATTACGTACAAAGACGATATCATTGGTAAAGGTTTTGTGGCGTAGTCACTCAGTAGAGGAAACAACATGGGAGACTGAGGAGAGTATGCGGGCTCAATATCCTCATTTATTTGGTGCAAGTAAGTAATTTCGAAGACGAAATTTTTATTAGTGGGGGAGAGTTGTAAGACTCAATCACGTATTGCATGCATATTAATATAATTTTATGGGTTAAATTATAATTATGTAAAATTATGAAAAGGTGAATTAAATTAAATCTTTTATAGGCATGATGTGAATGAGAATACATTGGGTAGGTGGACCCCGTTAGTGATGTATAAGTGAGACTATTTATAGAATTTCATGTGAAAAAATACTAGGGGTTGATTTTGAAATTATTTAAAAATTTGGGAGGAGCAAGTGTCATTATTCACCTAACTTTACACATGTTTTTAAAATAAAAATAAAAGTGTGACGTTTGTATATGTGTGTGCACGCTTGCCGTGTGTACGTGTGTGTGTGTTTAACATAGTAAAAAATGTGTGTGGGCGTCTGATAGAGTTTTGAGGTCGAGAGTGAGGAGAGCAAGAGAGGAGAAAAAAAAATATAGGTGCGTGGATCTATTTGAACCGTGAGTACGGAAGGTATGTGTGACTCAATTTAATCGTACGTTGTGATTAATTTTAATATCTATGTTGTTATACATGTATGAGCTATTTTAAAATGTTTTAATGAGTAGGCTATTTTAATTTAAATTTGAGTTTAATTAAATGTATTACACATAATTAGTTAATTAGTGGGATATTTTGTGTACAAATGATAGGCTGTTTTACTTTATGATCAAAACAGATTTTTTTAGAGTTTAATTAAGTGAATTGAGTCCACTTAAGGGGCTTTTAAAATGGGTATTAAAATAAAGATGGGAAAAATGTAAACAAATGACTATTTGAAATGTTCGGTATGTTTTTTAGGGTTAGGTTGGAACCGAAATTATGAGAGTGAAATGGGTAATTTAAAGGTTCAATTAGGGGCTGAAATTTGCATGATTAAATGTGTGTGTAAGATTAAGTGTGGCGGTTTTAAATAAAAAGTACAATAAAAATTGGAAAGGGGTGCTAGTAGCGCCAAAATCCTGATTTTTAAATGTTATTATCACATGTGTAAATTTTCATCCAAATAACCTGAAATTTTGCATGTAGAATTTTTAAATAATGCTTGATGTGATAATGTGACTTTGGAATGCAAATGAATATAATATCTGGTGCGAAACGTATGAAATACCATAAGTGCAGTTTTTGGAATTCAGGGTTGAAATGTGTGAAAATGGACCCCCGATCAATGTGTTTGACCTACTGAATCCTAATTGTGATTAATGTGAGTGATTTTGAGAATTTGGGGAGGAAATGTAATCCCTAGAACAAAAGTGCTAGTGTGTGAGTGGATAAGACGGTAATCGGAGTTACCGGGGCACTTTGCGGTGCATCATTTGCNCGAGGTAACTGGGATAATTCTTTACCTCTGATTGAATTTGCTTATAATAACAGTTACAAGAGTTCAATTGAGATGACATCATATGAAGCATTGTATGGGAGAAGTGTAGGACCCCAGTGTGCTGGAGTGAAGTGGGTGACAGGAAGTTATTGGGTCCAGAGCTTGTGCAGCTGACTGATGATCAGATTAAAGTTGTACAGGAGAGATTACGGAGTGCACAGAGCACACAGAAAAGTTATGCTGACAATCGCCGACGTGACTTGGAATTCAAGGTGGGTGATCGAGTGTTTTTACGAATATCACCTTGAAAGAGGTCATTCGTTTTGGTAGGAAAGGGAAGTTGGCTCCTCCGTATATTGGTCCGAACAGCATTGTGGAGCAGATTGGAGCTGTTGCATACCGATTGAAGTTACCAGTAGAGTTGTCCAGGTTGCATGATGTATTTCATGTGTCTATGCTACGGAAGTACATGCCTGACTCATCACATGTGTTGACTTCAAAATCGAAGAAATTAGCTGAGGATTTGACTTATGTAGAGCAGCCGGTTCAAATTTTGGGTAGGAATGAGAAGGTATTACGTACAAAGACGATATCATTGGTAAAGGTTTTGTGGCGTAGTCACTCAGTAGAGGAAACAACATGGGAGACTGAGGAGAGTATGCGGGCTCAATATCCTCATTTATTTGGTGCAAGTAAGTAATTTCGAAGACGAAATTTTTATTAGTGGGGGAGAGTTGTAAGACTCAATCACGTATTGCATGCATATTAATATAATTTTATGGGTTAAATTATAATTATGTAAAATTATGAAAAGGTGAATTAAATTAAATCTTTTATAGGCATGATGTGAATGAGAATACATTGGGTAGGTGGACCCCGTTAGTGATGTATAAGTGAGACTATTTATAGAATTTCATGTGAAAAAATACTAGGGGTTGATTTTGAAATTATTTAAAAATTTGGGAGGAGCAAGTGTCATTATTCACCTAACTTTACACATGTTTTTAAAATAAAAATAAAAGTGTGACGTTTGTATATGTGTGTGCACGCTTGCCGTGTGTACGTGTGTGTGTGTTTAACATAGTAAAAAATGTGTGTGGGCGTCTGATAGAGTTTTGAGGTCGAGAGTGAGGAGAGCAAGAGAGGAGAAAAAAAAATATAGGTGCGTGGATCTATTTGAACCGTGAGTACGGAAGGTATGTGTGACTCAATTTAATCGTACGTTGTGATTAATTTTAATATCTATGTTGTTATACATGTATGAGCTATTTTAAAATGTTTTAATGAGTAGGCTATTTTAATTTAAATTTGAGTTTAATTAAATGTATTACACATAATTAGTTAATTAGTGGGATATTTTGTGTACAAATGATAGGCTGTTTTACTTTATGATCAAAACAGATTTTTTTAGAGTTTAATTAAGTGAATTGAGTCCACTTAAGGGGCTTTTAAAATGGGTATTAAAATAAAGATGGGAAAAATGTAAACAAATGACTATTTGAAATGTTCGGTATGTTTTTTAGGGTTAGGTTGGAACCGAAATTATGAGAGTGAAATGGGTAATTTAAAGGTTCAATTAGGGGCTGAAATTTGCATGATTAAATGTGTGTGTAAGATTAAGTGTGGCGGTTTTAAATAAAAAGTACAATAAAAATTGGAAAGGGGTGCTAGTAGCGCCAAAATCCTGATTTTTAAATGTTATTATCACATGTGTAAATTTTCATCCAAATAACCTGAAATTTTGCATGTAGAATTTTTAAATAATGCTTGATGTGATAATGTGACTTTGGAATGCAAATGAATATAATATCTGGTGCGAAACGTATGAAATACCATAAGTGCAGTTTTTGGAATTCAGGGTTGAAATGTGTGAAAATGGACCCCCGATCAATGTGTTTGACCTACTGAATCCTAATTGTGATTAATGTGAGTGATTTTGAGAATTTGGGGAGGAAATGTAATCCCTAGAACAAAAGTGCTAGTGTGTGAGTGGATAAGACGGTAATCGGAGTTACCGGGGCACTTTGCGGTGCATCATTTGCATCCATTAGTGCATGATTAATTATTAAATTTGATAACCATATTGATATTGTCATTACAAATGTGTTAGGTGGAAGGAGTGAGACAGTCGGTATTGAAACAGGTACGGTGACACCAAAAGGATCTACTGATAGGATTGGAANCAGGAGAGATTACGGAGTGCACAGAGCACACAGAAAAGTTATGCTGACAATCGCCGACGTGACTTGGAATTCAAGGTGGGTGATCGAGTGTTTTTACGAATATCACCTTGAAAGAGGTCATTCGTTTTGGTAGGAAAGGGAAGTTGGCTCCTCCGTATATTGGTCCGAACAGCATTGTGGAGCAGATTGGAGCTGTTGCATACCGATTGAAGTTACCAGTAGAGTTGTCCAGGTTGCATGATGTATTTCATGTGTCTATGCTACGGAAGTACATGCCTGACTCATCACATGTGTTGACTTCAAAATCGAAGAAATTAGCTGAGGATTTGACTTATGTAGAGCAGCCGGTTCAAATTTTGGGTAGGAATGAGAAGGTATTACGTACAAAGACGATATCATTGGTAAAGGTTTTGTGGCGTAGTCACTCAGTAGAGGAAACAACATGGGAGACTGAGGAGAGTATGCGGGCTCAATATCCTCATTTATTTGGTGCAAGTAAGTAATTTCGAAGACGAAATTTTTATTAGTGGGGGAGAGTTGTAAGACTCAATCACGTATTGCATGCATATTAATATAATTTTATGGGTTAAATTATAATTATGTAAAATTATGAAAAGGTGAATTAAATTAAATCTTTTATAGGCATGATGTGAATGAGAATACATTGGGTAGGTGGACCCCGTTAGTGATGTATAAGTGAGACTATTTATAGAATTTCATGTGAAAAAATACTAGGGGTTGATTTTGAAATTATTTAAAAATTTGGGAGGAGCAAGTGTCATTATTCACCTAACTTTACACATGTTTTTAAAATAAAAATAAAAGTGTGACGTTTGTATATGTGTGTGCACGCTTGCCGTGTGTACGTGTGTGTGTGTTTAACATAGTAAAAAATGTGTGTGGGCGTCTGATAGAGTTTTGAGGTCGAGAGTGAGGAGAGCAAGAGAGGAGAAAAAAAAATATAGGTGCGTGGATCTATTTGAACCGTGAGTACGGAAGGTATGTGTGACTCAATTTAATCGTACGTTGTGATTAATTTTAATATCTATGTTGTTATACATGTATGAGCTATTTTAAAATGTTTTAATGAGTAGGCTATTTTAATTTAAATTTGAGTTTAATTAAATGTATTACACATAATTAGTTAATTAGTGGGATATTTTGTGTACAAATGA
This sequence comes from Ilex paraguariensis, assembly GCA_963454935.2. Classification (NCBI taxonomy): domain Eukaryota; kingdom Viridiplantae; phylum Streptophyta; class Magnoliopsida; order Aquifoliales; family Aquifoliaceae; genus Ilex; species Ilex paraguariensis. Next base: position 140,398 of record CAUOFW020001680.1, on the reverse strand, counting down.
TAGGCTGTTTTACTTTATGATCAAAACAGATTTTTTTAGAGTTTAATTAAGTGAATTGAGTCCACTTAAGGGGCTTTTAAAATGGGTATTAAAATAAAGATGGGAAAAATGTAAACAAATGACTATTTGAAATGTTCGGTATGTTTTTTAGGGTTAGGTTGGAACCGAAATTATGAGAGTGAAATGGGTAATTTAAAGGTTCAATTAGGGGCTGAAATTTGCATGATTAAATGTGTGTGTAAGATTAAGTGTGGCGGTTTTAAATAAAAAGTACAATAAAAATTGGAAAGGGGTGCTAGTAGCGCCAAAATCCTGATTTTTAAATGTTATTATCACATGTGTAAATTTTCATCCAAATAACCTGAAATTTTGCATGTAGAATTTTTAAATAATGCTTGATGTGATAATGTGACTTTGGAATGCAAATGAATATAATATCTGGTGCGAAACGTATGAAATACCATAAGTGCAGTTTTTGGAATTCAGGGTTGAAATGTGTGAAAATGGACCCCCGATCAATGTGTTTGACCTACTGAATCCTAATTGTGATTAATGTGAGTGATTTTGAGAATTTGGGGAGGAAATGTAATCCCTAGAACAAAAGTGCTAGTGTGTGAGTGGATAAGACGGTAATCGGAGTTACCGGGGCACTTTGCGGTGCATCATTTGCATCCATTAGTGCATGATTAATTATTAAATTTGATAACCATATTGATATTGTCATTACAAATGTGTTAGGTGGAAGGAGTGAGACAGTCGGTATTGAAACAGGTACGGTGACACCAAAAGGATCTACTGATAGGATTGGAAGGCCGTAGATTTGTACATCTGAGGTGGGTGTATATCTTTATATGTTTTGAAAATACTATTATCAGATGATAGTAAATGATAAAATTTAATAGTAATTCTTCAGGATTATGTGCTACGTGCTTATGTGATTGGATGATGCTTTGTATTGTGTACTATGTATTATGTATTGTGTATTGTGGAATGTGGCGCACTGTTTGAGACAGGGGCGTCGATGCCTGGTCACTGGGCGTGCAGTGATGTGCTAGCACTGTGGTGTTCCCTGGAGGTTTAGGAGACACGGATCCATGTGGGATCGATTACCCAATGAGGGGTAGTGTAGATGTGATGTGGCTTGTGAATTCTTTGGAATTGGATTGATGTTGTTATTTGATACCTGTATCTACGTAGTATCTATCTACTTCAGTGTATTACTATCATTTTCATTTCATATACTGCATGTATACTCACTGAACGCGTGGTTTAGCTCACACCCCTACAGTTTTTTCTTTTTAGGTACTATAAAGGAGAATACAGAAAGGCCCATTGTCCAGTTGATTGAGTCTTGTGCAACGTTAGTGTGATACCACTCAGGTTGAGTGTCGGTATGACTAACCGTTGGGCTTTGTATTATATTTATGAGAGATATTTATGGCACGTTAATAGTATATATATTTGTAAATAGACTCAGCAAACATACTTTGTGATGTATGCTATGTGGGTGTAAGATTTTGTATATGTCTATAACCTGAGAAATAAATGATTGGTACATGTGTTTACATATAGTACAGGTTATCAAACAAGTTTTACCATCATGCTTAATAACTAAAGTGATGAGTGTTATTGTTGCACCTGTGGGATTATATCATGTTTGATTAGTCCAACTTATAATAATTGTTCACAGGTGTATGTAAAACCTAGTCGCATCTCATCCTTGGGAGACTGGGATGAGGCGTGACAAAATTGGCATTTCATAAAAAATCTGGTATGACATCGATCCTTTTATGATTGTCAATAACGGTCGGTTACGGTAAAGGGTGTCTTTGATTTAACAGTGTAAACCAGAAAGGAGTGCAATGAAGATTCAAAATAGGGAGGGGGTGTTTTTGAATTTATGCCTAACTAGAGGGGGTGTTGATGAAATTTTTCGTAATATATATTATCAAGCATAATAAAATTTTAAAAAATTCAAGTTTTTACTTAAAAATACAATACATTCTATTTCACATAAAATATTAATATAGATTAGAAATTTTATTGAACTCGAAGAATTATACTGATATAACATAAATTGATTTCAAAAAACTATATATACGATTATTTTTATCTTAGAAATGATGGTTAAACATTTCGATGAAAAAGAAAATAGACATATGTAGGTATAATATTATCTTTGCATATGCGATGAGTAATATTATACTGATGAAATTTTTGAACGTTGTTTTTAACACTTTATTAAAAATATAATGATGCACATTATTTTAGAGGTTATATAGCCAACATTTTTTTTATAGAAACTGATATTTAAAATAGGGAATAGTTAATTAAAAGAGATGTTAGAGATAATTTAGTGATTTAAATACATAATGATAAGATGATAATTTAAATATTTAATTATAAAATGAGTGGTCTTTGCAATTTTTTATAAGAGTAAAATAAAGAATCCAAAGTTTTTCATATTAAGATACTTTTATTAGTAGTATAGATATATAAATGGTTACATGTTATCTTGAGCACTTGTTTTACTATATGTGATTATCATTGAATATTTTAATAAAACTTTATGTGCAAATTGCAATCATAATTAGAAGATGATGAGTTGAGCTTGAGATTTGCAAATGTTTAAGCACTAGATAGAGTTCATTTCTATATGTTTGTATCTCACATTGTGTTGCTTTGAAAACTCAACCCTTGTGCACATTTCTACTATACTAGATTGATAGTTCATTAGGTGTCTTGCTCCAAAGACTAGAAACAAAGAGTGGATATGCAAAGGCCTTAGAGAGTTTTGAGCCTTCATTTTTCAAGTTTTTACAACATTTACTCATTGATTAATTATTCTTTCTTCTATTTCCTTGAATGGTCTCTTTATTTTGGAATTGATCTAACATTGATGTGTTAAATGGCTTCATTTTTTTGAATTATATGTATGGGAAAGTGTGCTGCTAAGAAACTCTTGAGAAATGATATTAGGTCATTTTTGTTATCATTTGAACCTTAGCCCTATTCTTTGCATATCATTATCTCTATAAGTCGTGATTGATCCAAACAAAATATTTAATTTTTGAACCACATCATGTAACCAAGCTTAATATAGGTTGAATATCACTTGCCAGTGGTTATCCCAAGTTGGAGCATCTATTGTCTATGTATTGTGGGAAAGATGTTGGATAAGAAAGTTTGTGAAAAAAAATGATGAAATTGGGCATGTTGATGATATTTACATTTGGAAATTACTTTAGAGAGAGAGAGAGAATGTCTAGGAGTGAAGGTGTGAACAGTTAAGAGTTACATAGAAATGGTTGTGTAATTTAATGTTTTATCTTGGGATAAATCCTAAGGCCTAATCACAACCTAGTAAAGTCGTATTTGATCTCAAGAGTATATTGGTGATGCATGACTTATGTTAGTGAGGATATAGATAAAAGTTTTTGCATATTGATAGTTGATTTCCTTTCATTGGACTATGCTAAAGTCTTTTCTTTCAGTTACCGTTTATTGAAGCTAACATGTGGGCATCACTTTGTTTTGAATTGCATATCTTCAACTCACATTTGAACTATAAGTGATGAACTACAATAATATGAGACATTCTTTTAAAGAAGGGTTAATTGCACTAGAGTTCCCCAACATATGGACTTTGTCTCATTTTGGTCTCTAATGTTTCATTTGCATAATTTTGGTCCTTAAAGTATTAAATATGTTTCTATATAGTCCCTCGAGTAAACAACATCATAAACTTGTCACATGATTCTTAAATATGGACAAAAAAATAACTTAGATAACTCTTAACCAAATTTTTGCTCAAATTTTAGTTAAATACCTACATAGAATAGTTTTGATTTTTTTGCGCTATCCAAATTTTGATCAAAAGCTACCCATATTACACATTTTTTTATCAAGAGCTACCCAAATTTTGTTTAAAAGTTATCAAAATTATTTTTTATCCATATTTATCTATTATGTGACAAGTTTATGATAAAAAAATCGTTAGGGATCTAGACATTGTTTGCTTAAAGGATTATATAGAAACATATTCAATACTTTAGGGATCAAAGTGATGCAATTGAAATATTGGAGACTAAAATGAGACAAACTTCATATTTTGGAGATCTCTATTGCAATTAACCCTTTAAAGAAATATATTTTGTGACAATTGAAATTGAAACAAATGGATTGATAGTTGTAAGGGTGAGCACTTAGTGGATTGTTGATTTGGTACAATTATTTCACACTACACACGAGTTTTCATGATAAATTAATATGTGTATACTTTCATATAGCGACGTGTTCCATATTTTGCTTTACAAATGCTTATTGATTGCATAGGACTCTAAGTTCTTGGATTATAATGTTTATTTGTATTATAAAATTATTATTTTGATACTCATTGACATTTAATGTTTGTGCGTAGCATCACTATAAACCCTCATGAGACGACACTCGTCCACTAGGGATCACTTAGGGGTTTAAAGGCTTGTTGCATGGGTTAAATGCAATCATGAGTCTTATGAAAGTGGATGTACATAAAGGTTTAGTTTATTTTCTTACTTTACTTCATCCTAGAGACTAATAAGAGCTAGGTTGGGTGGTGTGATTAGCCCTAAATATTGCATATTTATTCTATCATTTGTAGGCTAATTATCAATTTTCCAGGTGAAATGACAAGATTATGAGGCAAATAAGCAAACACGAGAGTGGATTGCATAAAGGAAAAGAGAAAATTTGAAGATTGAAGTTCAGAAATCCACTACTGAATGAAATTTATCCATATTCGGATGTGAGGTGCTACATCAGAGGCAAAAACAGGCTAAGCTCCTAGAAGGCCAAGTTTGGATATCATTGATCCACGTCCAAACGCATGTCTTTACTCCCAGCCAATCAAGAAAGCCCATTGATGCGAGAAGAGATCATCTTCCTCCTTGGGAAAAAAAGTACAAAGTACTTTTTGCAGAGTTTAGAGAGCTTTACCAAATTTGAAAATGTTCTATTTATTTTTCTTCCTTAATTTTGTAATTAGCACATTTCCTATGTCTGGCTAATCATTTATACTAAGGCTAGGGGAGATTTCATTTTAATTTGGTATGTAAATTAATCTTATGTTCTTCATATGATGATTACTTTATTAATCTAGTCCATCATATTTTAGCAAAACTTTCTCTTGATATATAATCTCTTGAATTATTATACTAATTGTGATGAATGCTTCAGATTCTCTATCAGCTAAGTAGTTAGATGTAGATACTTGGGTTGAATTGTTAAAGTTTTTATTTAATTAATTGATTTGCTAATTTTTATGAATTTGGATGTTTGATTGGTTAATTTTTTGATTTATCATTAACTCTGGCCATGTTAAATAATTGTAATTAACAATTGAATATTTGGATTCATTACAATTATTCATTGATTATACTCTAAGAGAATTTCCTAATTAATTATTGTCAACTCTCCCAATTGGGTTCACTCTCTAATTGATTCTCAATCGAAATTAGAAAATAGGATTAATTTGCTACCCAATGGTTATTGAAATAGTNTTGTCAAATCTCCCAATTGGGTTCACTCTCTAATTGATTCTCAATCGAAATTAGAAAATAGGATTAATTTGCTACCCAATGGTTATTGAAATAGTACCCAATGCCTTAGTATTTTTCCACATTACTTTTTTTTAAAACAATTTTGGTTTATTTGTTTTAAATTCCAATTACCAAATCATTCTCTCAAAAAAACAACATATCTTCTTTTATTAATCTTTTTTCACTCCAAAATCTCCAATTCCTTGTGGATCGATCTTAGACTCTACCAAGAATTACTACTTATTTGACAACCTATACTTGAGTTTACAACTTTCGAATTGAATCAGTGTGCCAAAAGATTGTTGCACCAAAATTTGTTGTTATCGACGAAGGAAACTCAATCGACAAACATCTTTTAGACGATTGTTAATGATGGGTTCAATTGCTTTGTTTCAGGGCTTTTGGAAGAATTTTAAGGGGATAATCACACAATACATGAAACTAATAAAATATATTTCCTTTATTAATTTAGTTGAAAGCATTGTAGTTACAAAGAAGACTGAGTTAATAACCTTAATTACAACAATAACTACTTCCTAAAATTAATCTAAAATTACTCCTAAAAGTGTCCAAATTAGTGGTCTTTTGAGAGTTTGAATGTATCATTTAACTTCTCCATTATCTGTCTTTTATATCCACTACCTTCCATTAGTTTGTCTTCATCGACGGTTATCTAATTATTTCTCTTTTTTAAACAAGTTTGTGCATAATCATCTCCCACTTTTCTTCACATTCTGACACGTGACATTTTCTCAACACATTTAAACTAGTCAGATGTCGATATATAAAATATTCCTCTAATTTTATATTTTAAGTTCAACCAGTGCCGTAGTCAAGTCCTTAAACTCTATTATTCTTATAACATTGACGAACTATCGCTTTGGATTAGATGTCATGTACTAGTTCAATTTATTAGCACGCGATATGACTGTTGTGTTGAATATTTTGTTGGTGTATTTTGCAATCTATCCGCACTTCCTATTGTAAGAAAAGGAAACTCTGTATAACCGCAGAGCGTTTTGTTTCCATGCATCCTTAAAGAGAATTTATTCAACTCATACATAATTAAAACCATTAATTAACTGTCCTTAACAAATATTAACTACAACAAATGAATGTCAAAGTGCCCACCACCCCATCCCCATCCCCATCCCCACCTCCCCCCACCCCACCCATGGAGACTGCTCTTCTACCTCTCCTCCTTACCTTCTTCTCCTGCATGGCCTCATCAGCAAGAATGTTGAGCGCCGCCTACGTCTACAACCCATCGCCACCGCGCCCGTCGTGGGAGCAAATAGAGATAAACAACCTGAACAATTCAGTGGCTATCGTATCGTGTGGTCCGGATGCTCAAGGGGAGGGGCATGTAGTGGCTACACTAAATCCTCAGCAGACTATGAACTGGACAACATATGTCACATACCCATTTAAACCAAATACCTTGGCTTGTTTCGTATCATTCTACGGCGATCCGAGCAAATTCGTTAGCGAGTGGACAAATGAAAAGGGGTTTTTCTGTGCCTTTCCTCGACGTATATGTGGGTATGATTGTAAGTTCAGAATAATGGATGATGAGAGATATGAAGTTTATGATCAACGTCAAAAGAGATGGACCACTGGTTTGCATTCGGGAAACAAGACAGAAGCCATTAAAGCTTGTAAAAGTCAAAGTCATGACTCTATTTCCTAAGTCTGGACTCCTTTCCAAAGAAATAATATGTAATAAAATTGAAAGGGCAAAATGATACTTTGCATTTCGGAAGATTTTTGTATTCTGAATTAATACTTTAAAGGATCCAAATTTTTAGGGTTAATAACATTTTTAGTGTTTAAAGTATATATTTTTTGTCAGTTTAAACTTTACTATATTAATTTTATCAATTTAGTTCCTAAAATATTCATTTGTATCACTTTAGTTCCTAAATTTTTTGACGGAAGTGACCACGTATCATTTTTTTTAAACGGTATCACGTGTCCAACACGTGATCATTTTGTCAAAAATTTAACAATCCATCTAAGTAAAGACTAGAATTACACGAATTGAATATTTTAGGAACAAAATTGATATAATTAGAATTAAACTGACAAAAAATACATATTTTAGAGACAAAAAATTTTATTAAACCAAATTGTTATATTGTACATTCAATCAAATAAAAAGGTAATATACTCTGTTTTAAGAAAATTGAATACAATTTTTTTTTTATCTGAAACAGTTACAACTGAGTATTATGCAAATGACTGTGTATGGAAATAGGATAATATAATAAATATAAAAAAAAAAGAATTTATAGACAAAAAGCAACCAACGTTTAATTTTAGACTATATATTTTTTTTGTATAAATAAAATTGCAATGTGAGCATCATAATATTTTCAAGGTGTATATTGAGAATTTAAAAATCTTTTGAAAGTGCAAAATATCATTCATCCAATCAAAAAACGTAAGTTTTTTGACACTGAAAAATGATTTTAGAAAGCAACATAAGAAAAAACAAAAAGAAAAAAAATGTTTCCTTTTTGTTTTGCTTTTCTCCTTCTTTGGGTCTGATCCGCTAAGTAGGGCTATTCAAAATTCCGCTCACCCATCCCATTTTGATTATTCAAAATTCCGCTTACCCATCCCATTTTGATTATTGAAATTCTGCAAAATTTTTGTTGGCCAATAAAAGAAATTTTAATATTTCGTAAAATCACGGGTAAGAATGCAAAAAACCCTAAAATTTTTGTATTCCTACTCGACTCACACAGATATTTAATTTTTTTTTAAAAAATAATATATTTGTTATAAAATAACGTCGTTTTATATGTTTATATAATCAAATTTATTATTTATTATTTAGTGTTATTGGCTTATTCATATTGTGTTGGTTTAAATGTTCTTATATCATATTTTAATAGCCTAATCGTAAAAGTAGCCCAAAAAATTGGTAATTGAGTTATTAAAATGATGTAAAAATTAATAATATGTGAGATAATTTTGGACGGAATTTGGCTTAGAACGGTATCCTCAATCGGGTAGGATCAACTAAAAACTTGGCCTTTCGTAATTCATCGACTCAAAAGACGAAATGCATTATTTCTTACCTGCAGACTCTAGCGAATAACCCCCTCGCTAAGGTTAGACCCAAATCTAGTATTGTCTTGTCAATTTTGCATTCTTTCATATAGCCCTTAGGACATGAGCGGACAAACTAATTTTATTTTTTGATGGGCCAGGCGTAAGGGCCCAACTCTTGCTATGAGCCCAGTTTAAATTAAGAGTCCAACTCCAAGAAATTCAACGCCCAAAGTATTCCACGTCTAATCAAGCTCATCAGGTTCGAGGAGTTTCATCAGTAGGAAAGGATCCAACGGTCATCCAAAATCCTCCTTCTACCCACCTTGGAGTAAGGGTCACCTAAGAGTCTCATCCTCGTCGCCTTGAAGAGAGTCAACTTTCACCTCATCCTTTGACCAAGTCCTATGAAGAGTATTGTAATTGTCTCGCCCATTGAAAAAAGGTTGTCACCTTTGCCTCTACCGAATCAGCTATTTAATTACTATTAAATCACCTCAATTCGTTATGACAGCCAGACTAGCTATTTAACTATTATGCATAATGAGACAACTGTTATGTAGGTTCAACCAACACTTGGGGGGCATCATTACACTTAATCTGAGCACAACTCTCTTCTCCCTCTCTAAGCTTGTAACTCTCAATTCACCTTATATACTTAAGTTAATAAAATACCTGACAACCCTTGTCATTTAAAGTGGATGTAGGTCATGTTGACCAAACCTCTATAAACCTTGTCTTCTTTCTCCCTCTACTTATTTATTGCATTTTGTACTGCTTACTTGACATATGGTGTGCTAACTAATTTGTGCATCATTAGTTTGACACCGTCTATGGGAACGACAAAATTCTCACCTAATTACCTTTTTTAATATACCAATGACGATCACCACCTGATCCATGAATCAGATTGAAGACAATCCAGCACAAGAGGAAAATGTTGCTCATCCACCAACCAATCCTGTTCCGAATGCACAACAAATGCTAGAAACAATGCAATAGCTTGTAGCTCAAAACCAGTAGATTTTGCAACTGATGCTCACTAGACAACAAGGAGGGGCACAACCTGTGATACCCCAAGCTAGAGGAACTCCACGCCCTGTGCATCAAGGAGCTCTCTACTTGGGGGCGCCCCATACAAGGGAGCCCAACATGAGGGACCTCCACCTCCACTTCAAAACTCCTTATTCTGGAGATCCCCATTTTCAAGAGGATGAGGGCGAAAATCAAAGTGTGGAGCATGTGAGCCATTTTCATGACAATTTCAAAGGAGTCCCAAATCACTGGGCGAAAAAATCAAAAAAATACAAAATCAACTAGGCGACGTCTTCAATGCTATGAAGGCACATGTACTAAAAAACCGTGGACTACCTTGTTAGGTGAACAGACACACCCTTCATACCTAACGTGGCGAACTACCTACTTCTCCAGAAGTTCATAATGTCATCCGTTGAAACCTTTGAAGGTACAAAGGTCTCACTTGATCACCTCGAAACCTACAAAACCTTAATGCAACTGCACAATATCCCCGATGAAATTATGTGTAGGGCATTCACAACTACTTTGAAGGAATCAGTGCAACAATGGTTCGCCAAACTCACCCCGGTCTCTATAGGCTCCTTCGCAGAACTGAGCAAATCCTTTGTGACACAGTTCATTGGTGGATGCTGCCATCAAAAGTCTGTCACCTATCTGCTCAACATAAAACATGATTGAGATGAGAGCCTAAGGAGTTACTTCACTCGTTTTAACGAGGAGGTCCTCCAAATCGAGGAGCTCAATGACAAAGTCACCATGATTGCCTTCCTGGGAGGCCTCCGCTCATCGAGTTTTCTCTTTTCAATAATGAAGTGACTACCAAAGAGCATGCCAAAACTATTGGCAAAAGCTCAAAAATATATGAATATTGAGGACATCAACAGGTTCAAGCGAGGTGAATCATCTCACCGACTATCTATGCTCTACTCTCAAGCAAGTAGTTTATATCTCCAGCTTAACAGCCTCTCTCGCGGGTCGCCATAAAAAGCTTGGTCTATCTTGGCTCTGCTTTCAAGCAGGTAGCCTATTTCCAGCTTAGTAGCTCTCTCGCGGTTTGCCAAAAAAACTTAGCCTATCTCTTTTTTGCTCTCTCTCTCAAGCAGACAGCTTATCTTCAGCTTAGCGGCTCTCTCGTGGTTTGACAAAAAAGCTTGGTCTATCTCTGCTATGCTCTCTCTCAAGTAGGCAGCCTATCTCCAACTTTACGGCTCTTTCGCGGGTCGCCAAAAAAGTTTGGCCTATCACTGCTCTACACTCAAGCAGGTAGCCTATATCCAGATTAGCGGCTCTCACGCGGGTCACCAAAAAAGCTTGACCTATCTCTGCTCTGCTTTCAAGCAGGCAGCTTATCTCCAACTTAGTGGCACTCTCGGAGGTCGCCAAATACTTGGTCTATCTCTGCTCTGCTTATATGCTCCGTTTGGTAAGAAGGATGAAAAGTAGGAGGAATACATTTTCTATCCTTCAACGATGAAAAATATGAATGATACACTTTCCTTACTTTATGTTTGGTTAGATGGATAAAAAATAAAAATGATAATTTTTTTTTTAATTTTTTTTTGTGATGGCTAAGATTAGAGTTGATAATCGAGTCGTGTTGTATCAGATTTGTGTTGAGTCATAAAATTATGAGCCTTTTATATTTTTTGTTCACATGTCAGGTCATTTTCAAGTTCGTGTTGACTTATAATCAAGTTCGTGTAATAAAATTTGTTTCAAATTCGAATTGTGTCATTGTGTTGAGTTGAAAATTTTCACCCCTAGTTAAGCTGAAAAAGAAAATATATATATATTTTTTATTTTTTTATTTTTTAATTTTAAAAAAATATATATGTGTGTGTGTGTATATATATATATATATACATACATATATACATATTTTATCATTATATTTTTATATGAAATTAATGTATACATAATATATAAAGACAAATAAGATACATCTTAACACAAATAATTAACTTTCAATCCATTTTCTTTCCGATTTTGGAGGGATTGATTTGGGTGAGTTTGAAGGAAAGTTAATCTATCCATTTTTTCACCTTTCCTACTTTCCTTCCTTACCAAACATAATGTTTTATTTATCTCACTAACTTTCCATCCTTCCAACTTTCATCATACCAAACGGAGTATTAAGCAAACAGCCTATACCTCAAGCTTAAGGACTCTCTCATTGGTTGCCAAAATCTCAGTCTCAAAAGGTGTAGTTCTCTCATGAGCAATCCTCAAACTCTGTCTTTGCTTTCACGCACGCAGCTTACCTCTCTCTCTCTCCAGGTAATTATGTTAGATATTTGAATGTTTGAAATAACTATATGTTTGTCATCTCTAGGCACGTTTTTGAAACTCAGGCTGTCTGAGACTACATTAGATTGAATGTCAACAATCGGGACTCAACCTTTTATTGCCCATCCGACACTGTCGCCTCGTTGCTGCAACCCTGTAGCGCTTAACACCTAGCGCAAACAAGGCCTAATTGAGCCAAGAACCCATGGCTAAATGCGCCACACCCAGCGGCTCGTCCAACGCAGTAGCCTTTCCTGCGCCCCTAACCAGCGCAATGCAACAACCCTCTTGCGCCCCCAAACAGCGCAGCAACCCCTCTTTTGTGCCCAGACAATGCAGCCATTCTCCTGCGCACACGGCCATCTCGCCCACCAACACCGCTGCACGACTCGCCTCCCGACGCCCAAGCATTGGCGCTCGACATGCCATCTCGCAAAGCAGAGCTTGCCCATGGGGGACCCTCCTCAGTAGAGCTCGCCCATGGAGACCTTTACCTAGTGGAGCTCACCAAGTCCCAGGCTCGCCCAAGGGAGCTCGCCAAGTTCAAGGCTCGCCCAAGGCACACAAGCGCACAACCTGCTTGCCCAAGACTACCAAGGCGCACAACCTGCTTGCCTAAGGCACACAGGCGCATAGCTGTTCGCCCAAGACTGCCAAGGCGCACAGCTGTTCGCCCAAGACTGCCAAGGCGCACAGCCTGCTTGCCTAGAATAGCGTGTCCAGCTGCTTGCTCGCCCAAACTGTGTGCTTAGCTCCTTGCTCGTTATTTTGACCATAATTTTTGCTTTATTATTCCAAATTGGGCTCGTAATATATTAAATAAAAACTCTCAGCGAGCCCTACAATACTTATATCCTTTGACTATGATTGATGTGATTAAAAGTCCAAAAAAGGCCTAGAAACAGATGTTTTGGCCTCTCAAAGTTTTTTCAGTTGTGCGTTCAGCCGAAATTCAAATTCAACCTAATGTCCTCCTCTCCAAGTCCCNCACCCTCATTACTTTAAGCTAGTAAAAATCTAATTTTAGGCCTTATAAAAATCTAATATCACAAAAAAAATTTCTCATAAAAGTCTAACTTCAAAGAAAAAAAATCTAAGACTAATCCTAAAAATTTGATTAACAATCACATTTGACCAAGAAAAAAAATTGAATTGTATTCATTACATATTTTTCTTTTTAAATAAATTTTTTTTTGNACAAAGGTCATCCAAGAGCCTCCTGCTAACCACTTTAGAGTAAGGGTCATCAAAGAGCCTCCCCCTAGCCACCTTGGAGTAAGGGTCATCCAAGAGCCTCATCCTTGCCGCCTTTGAAAGAGTCAACTCTCATCTCATCCTTTAACTGAGCCTTATGGAGAGTATTGTAACTATATCACTCATTGAGAAGAGGTCGCCACCTCCGCCTCCGCTGGATCAACTATTTAATTACTATTAAATCACCCCAATTCGTTATGACTGTCAGACTAGCTATTAAATTATTATGCGTTATGAGGTGACTATAAATTGTAAACTCTGCCAACACTTGAGGGGCATCATCACACTCAGTTGAGCATAAGTCAGTTCTCCCCCTCTAAGCTTGTAACTCTCAGTTCTCCCTACACACTTAAGTTAATAAAATATTCGGCAGCGCTTACCATTCAAAGTAGATGTAGGTCATATTGACCGAATCACTATAAACCTTGTCTTCTCTCTCCCTCTACTTATTTATTGCATTTTGTACTGTTTACTTGACAAGTGATGTACAAACTAATTTGTGCATCATCGCTTCTCATTAAAAAACATAAAGTATTAAAGAAGAAGGAGCTAAATTCAATGGACACAACCACGGATCTGAAGCCAAAAAATGGTAACTAGAGGATGATTAAAGCGCATAACAGTGTACAGGGTTTAGACTTCAAAAGGGACTAATCTTCAAAATAAGCAAATAAAAATAACATGTCAAGATGACCAGTTTTTTTAAATCTTGAAAAACTACACAGAAGTTAAAAAAATGTTTAAAATATAGTTTTTCACCCTCATTACTTTAAGCTAGTAAAAATCTAATTTTAGGCCTTATAAAAATCTAATATCACAAAAAAAATTTCTCATAAAAGTCTAACTTCAAAGAAAAAAAATCTAAGACTAATCCTAAAAATTTGATTAACAATCACATTTGACCAAGAAAAAAAATTGAATTGTATTCATTACATATTTTTCTTTTTAAATAAATTTTTTTTTGAGTAAATAATATGGAACTGAAAACTACCATCAACTCTCTCTGGTTTGAGAACTTAAAAAACATTTTTTGATTGAGTTATTGAAGCACATAAGATTTTAAATTATTTTTGGAATGCATGCATTGATTATAATCTATTAGGGACATTATATACTTGTAACAATTATTGCACAAAGGATGTTTTTTAAATTAAATGAATAATATCCTATCTAAGATTGTAGAGGTCATAAGAAAAATCAAGTATGTTGGTCATATTATCAAACACCTCATTTAGAGTTATCGTTTTAACCTAGAAATTATCTCGAGTTACCAAAGAGTCTTTAGTTTAACGATACTTCTTATTTCTTAAAGGTTTTACTTTATTGAAATCAAGAGTTCNTGTAACTCTCAGTTCTCCCTACACACTTAAGTTAATAAAATATTCGGCAGCGCTTACCATTCAAAGTAGATGTAGGTCATATTGACCGAATCACTATAAACCTTGTCTTCTCTCTCCCTCTACTTATTTATTGCATTTTGTACTGTTTACTTGACAAGTGATGTACAAACTAATTTGTGCATCATCGCTTCTCATTAAAAAACATNCAGCCATGGAGGCAACTTTTGTACCCTTTCTCTTTTTCTTCTTCTTCTTCGTCTCCAGAGCCTCATCATTCGGAATCAGCGCCGCCGATCTCTCCCCCATGGCCGCAGCCCTGCCGCACATGCCACCGCCTCGAAAAGAAACATCGACGTTGATCATAGAGCTAACCAATCTGTCTCATTCCGTGGCCACCGTAACATGTGGTCCGCTTACATTTTTGGCTTCAATGAGGTCTCTGCAGACCGTGGACTGGATTTTCAACAAAACTGGAGTTACAGACCCAACAGCATTTATTTGTGTCGTAGCTTTGGACAGTGAAGGCGAAACTTATGATGACCCACTCTGGGGACCCATAGACGGGTACATTTGTGGCTTCCCTAAACGTAAATGTAGGAATCATTGTAAGTATAGGGTTATAGATGACGATGGATTTGAAGTTTACAATGAATTTCACAACAAATGGGAGACTGGTGTGTATTCGGCAAACAAGACAGCAGCCGTCAAAACATGTAACGAATAAAATGACTCAAAGAACTCCTCCTTCCCCTCAGGTCATCCGAAAGAAAACAACGATGGAAAGTGAAAATATGTAATAGAAGGTGAAGCCAGAGAAATCAAAGTGAAATTAAAATACATAACAAAATTTTTCAAAATATTACATCTCACATTTTGAAAATTGGAAATTACAATATAACTATTCTACTTTGTCTAAAAATTGCTGTTTTCCATTTTTAACGACAAAATAGACAAGAAAATGTCTTAAATCCATCTTATTTTTCCACTTATTTTGTGGTTTGTTCTACAAGAAAAAAAATTAGAAATAGAAACAAAGCTCACAATTTCGTAACTTCTAACCTTATTTCCTAAAGCGTTCCCCGCTAGCAATCCCCGGAGGTGAATAAAAGCTGGCTGGGGCACCCTTCCCCCTCGAGAATTCTTCTAGTGTTTTGTGGGATTAGGAGTAATGCTATAGTTATTTATTTTGTTCTCTTTTAAAATACCTAAACAATAGTGTGCGTGCAGGATCTTGCACAATATAAACACGAGAACAGATCTCTCCCATGGTGAACTCGAGTCAGTCAATCGAATGATCAACCTTGCTGCTTGGAACAGACTGTGAGGTTTGGTGGTGGCCTGGAACGGTAATGGGTGACTTTCGTGGATCAACGGAGCGGTCCAGTATGGCTGAGGGAGGTTTCTGGAACAGAGAAAAATGAGTTAGGAGGGCGCCGGAGTGTTTTTCGGCGTATCTCATCCGACGATCAAGTCAGTTCTTTGAGAGAGGGGAAGGAGAAAACACTGTGTATTTCTTTGAGAAAAGGTTTTTTGTTGCATCCCGTCTTGCCTTTTATGAGGAGTATTTATACCTCAAAAACTCATTATTGCTTTCAATGTGGTCAGTAGGTAATCATTAGATACGGCAACGTGCGCATTGATTCCTATGAGGAATGTCTTCTCTCTTAACTGCTCGGGACCCCAAGCAACCAATGCTTCGTCATCGGCCTGCCGAATGTTTACTAAGCTTCTCTTGACAAGGATGTAATAAATGCCCAGTCATAGAGACATTTATTACCTTTCACTTCCAAACCTTCTTGCATTAAATGATGTCTCATCAAGGGAATGGTGCACTAAGTGCTTGCTTTTCCCAAGTCGTATGTCAGCAAAGGCATCTCGGTCTTTTTGTCTCTGATCTGACACAATATGCCACATGACCATTCCCCATTGGTTGTGTCTTCTACCTTCTTGTGCCTTCTGACACCAATTGTGTAAGACGAGGTTATGATGGCTATCCTAGCCTAGCCTAGGCTAGTACATCAATAGCCTCTGCAGGAACAGAAAACGTCAACCTGGACGGGTACATCTTGGTACCGAGGGAGTGGTACATGTAGGGACCGATGTACCCATATCTGACCGAGGGATACGTGTCAGTATGTAACGTATTGGGTGTCATTGACCCCTATGAATAGTACCTCGGGAGAAGAGGGACTTGTGAACCGACGAGTACGTGTCGTGATCATAGTAGCAAGAATATACTGATGCCGAGGGCACGTGTCTTCATCTTGGAGTATCTGGAAATGTCCCATCAACTGCCCCCCCACCTTCGATCTCCTGACACCGAGGACACACGTTGTAAGGAGATGAAGGGTTCTACAACTACCTCAACTACTTTATCATTGCCTCTAGCCCGCTTTCCCCTGTTTAGGAGGTCGTGCGCATTAAATGCGTCTCTTCGTGCTTTGTGCCCAAATGATGGGGATGAGTACTATATAAATGGGTTTCCTCTCTCCCTCTCTTATTTCGTCATTTCGAACTTCTTCAGAGAGTCCTTGCCTGAAACCTCACCGGAGATCCCTTTCCTTTCGTTGTCTACTACCCAACCTTTCACCGGAGTCTCAAGGCCAGCAGACCCACCCTTGCTTCTGAACATCCTAGGGGAAGGAATCACTTCAAGTTTTCAAGAAAAACTTCCGTTTACGTTCTGGTGAGTCCTTGTATCTTCCCTCTTTTCGCCCTATTGTCTCCTCTTTTCTTCTTCTCGCTGTTTTTATTTTCTTTTGATTTTTCGATAACTGGAGGTATTTCTGGTTGCCACTCTGTGATCAACCCTCGGGAAGCCTCCTCAGGGATCTTTGTGGGAAAACCCCTCCCTTCTTCCTCAATTTTCATCATTTTTGGAGATGCCTTGACGTTGCCCCGCCCCTGAGAATCCTCAGGCTAGTTCCTCGAGGCCAGGGAAGTACAAAGTGAAGGGGGACGAGCAGATTAATAGGTTTAGGGTCCGGTATCGCTTCCCCCCATATGTAGACATAGAGGATTATAACTCGGCTGTGCGTTCCCGTACTCTCGGGGCCGAGGATGAGATGC
Source organism: Ilex paraguariensis (assembly GCA_963454935.2). Taxonomy (NCBI): domain Eukaryota; kingdom Viridiplantae; phylum Streptophyta; class Magnoliopsida; order Aquifoliales; family Aquifoliaceae; genus Ilex; species Ilex paraguariensis. The sequence goes on along the minus strand of CAUOFW020001680.1, from coordinate 122,775 downwards.
TCTTTTATACCAAAGTCATCATAGAGAGTGAAATTAGGTTCCCTCTGCCCCCTCTACTCCTCCAGTTCCTCTCCCATTTCCACCTTCCCCCTCGCATATAAGCCCTTGCACTCAAAGAAGGAGGTACCCACTAGCGACCTGATCAGGTGCCTAGTGGGTACCTCCTCCTTTGAGTGCAAGGGCATATATGCGAAGGGGGAAGACGACTCTCTTCCGATGTAGGATTGCCTTAGGAAAAGGTCCTATTGGCGAAGAGAGGTAAAGGCTACTGGGGCTCGGTGCCGCCAGGTCAGCCGAAATCCTTCGAGTTGAGGGATGAGATCCGTAGCGATTTCTACCCCTTACAGAAAGACGCGTTTTATGTTAGGGGTAGAAATCGCGCGTTCGGATCTCATCCCTGAACACCAAGGATTCTGGCTGACCTGCACCCTTTGCTAAGGTAATACAGTAGCCTTTACCTCCATCCCACATCGGGTAGGAGTCGTCTCCCCCCCTGCCATATAAGTGAACACTTCCTATGGAGGAGGTACCCACTAGAAAAGGGTGCAGGCCAGCTAGAATCCTTGGTGTTTAGGGATGAGATCCGAACGCGCGATTTCTACCCCTAACAAATAGAAAACTTCATAGGAGAGTTTAAAGACGTTTAAACAATTTAATCCTTTTTAGATGTAAATTAGAAAAACATGATGTAATATGACGTAACCAAAAGCTTTCCCATTTTACACTCAACAACGCATGTGCATGCCCACCCATATTTGAATCTTGGTGATTCCTTGCTTTTCTGAGAAGCACAGTAACATGGCACTACTAGGTTCCAACAAAAATTGAGCCAGTCGTTTTGCGCATCTTAAATTAAGAAAAAAATTATTTTCATGTATTTAGTGGTAATAATCTTCTTTTGGGGGGGAAAAAAAAGAGAACCATTCAAAATTGAAATTGCAAAATAGATTGTGGGTGTCCTCTTTTTGGCAAGGAAGTGCTGACCGGCAAAATTGTCGACCGGCATAGTAATGGGTGGCCTTTGGGGGAGTGGGTGCCGACCGGAAGACACTCTACTTGTTAAGATGTACTCTGCGAAGACTCATGCATCTTGTTTGCTCGCTTCTGCTAGACGAGTCCTATTCGGGTAAGGTTCAACCTTCAACCTAGAGTTCTAGTTAAATGCTACTCCAATAAACAGGAGCTAATGATAAAGGCCAACGACTAAGAGCCTTAATCTAACTGTACCCCATACTTCTAGGACATGGTGATGAGCTTTAGCCAATCAACATAGAATTCGGGTTCCATTGGGACACATCTTCTAGGGAAGGCATTCAATCCAGGCCTTGTCCCGCCCCAAATTTCATAAAAACATGATTAAAACAAATATTTTGTTTATTTAAAAAAAACACATGCCGGTATGTTGTAAAAATATCTAAGAAATTATCTCTTTAGTTGAAATAAATCAAATTGTTTCTTGCAGAGTTTCCTTTGAAAATTGGGCTTTCAACCAGATAGTAAGATCATCCCTGTGAGAGCATAACATAATTTAAACTAACTAAATATCCACAACATGCCTCAATCCAAAAATATAATTTAACTAAATCTGGGGTGGTAGTTATANATAATTTAAACTAATTAAATATCCACAACATGCCTCGATCCAAAAATATAATTTAACTAAATCTGGGGTGGCCCACGAAATCCTCCAAAACCTGGATACATCCAACACCAATATATACCACAATTTAGTACCCAAAGTTATAACTTTACATTACTATACCCAAAATAATAATCCATTTATGGGATGATCAAGTGTACACCATAAATACCTCAAGACAAATTTTTCAAATACAATGCTCGAGTGCTAACATTTCTACATAAGTTCTAAAGGTAAATGCAAAAAAAGTTCCAAAAGAGATTTTTTCTAGTTTAAGCTCCCACAAGCATTTCATCACTTATGCCCCAGGATGCATGTTAGTCTCTAAAAATATTAGTAAAGGATGAGCAACCACACGCTCAATAGGATAATTTTTTTCCCAAGCATTTATAACGTTTTAAAAACCAACATTTCACAAATCATATGAATAAGTAATGAAAACTTTCTATAATTAAATACATGTACAAGATAATAAGTAAAGCGTTTATAAAAATCTCTCAACACTTCAACATTAGAAATATACATGGTATAAATAAAAGCCAAACAATCATAGCAAATACTATGCATGCCTCGCATACGGACAATATAATCAATCNTTTAACAACGATTCAAAGTTTCTCTCATCATTTTATTATTTTAAAAATACTAGCAAGTTAATATCATTTATATTTATATAACACACGGGATCTCATAAGCCTACTCACTCTTTACTTTTGATCGACTTGCGATCTAAGTTAAGCATCAGAGTCCATTCGGTCACCTCTGGCCATCGGTTCACCTAGGTATTTCTCTTGTTTTGTAGGTTACTAAAGGTTTCCCCACTGTCCTCTTCANAACCAATCCCCCTTAGGATTAGTAGTCGCCTTGGTAACCCACTCCATAGGCCCAACCATCTACTAACCCTCTATCTGTCAGTATCGGGCATACATTTTCTAAAAATCATTATTTTCTATATCCATAAATCTTTTTGAAAACCCATGTCATAACCTTAACATTTTGTCAAACATATAGTATACTTAAATCTCAAAATTTGCATTTTCAAAGCAACACNTCTATAGGAAACCGAATAAGTTTTTCGGTAACCTAGAAGCTTTGAATAATGTCTGGCGAGAGAACCAATGACCCTTCAACTAGCTTTTTGGCACTTACACTGCCCCCAATTCATGAAAATACCTCAAATTACGACCTCCAATTGACCAGTGACATGCTTCTTTGAGATGGGCAGAATCGCCTAGAAGAACAACACCTTCTTCGTCACAATTTACCGACCCTTGGTGAAGGAAGCGAGCTAGCTACCGAGGTTGCCTATAAGGAAGCAATAAAAAAAAAAAGACAAAGGAGCTAGAAACCCTCAAGCAAGGGGTCCTTCTCCAAAGGAGCAATAAATTTGCTAGTCAAGTCATACGCCTGCCTCACCAAAGTGATCACCACAACACTCACTCACATGAGACTCAATCCACCTATCATAGGAGTAGGTCACTAGCAAGGAGCTATTCAACCCATGAGCGGCGTTAAGGAAAATATGTACCAAGACGCACTATTTCTTAACACTTTCCTAGGGACCCCCTCATCCAGACGGCATCCCCATCATCATGTGGAGTGGGGAGGCTAGTCGCATAGGGAATGCCACCCTAGAGAACGTAGAGAACGGCATGGGATTTTTACATGTCACTCTGCGCGCGATGATTAGTATAATGATTATGGGAGACAAAAACGTACATGTTTTGATTCAGCTCGCAAAGACACCCATCATCCTCTCCGCAACTCTAGTCAAGATGACCTTGTATACTTAGCCAAAGAGAAGGTAAAATAGACCTTACATAAGATGACCACAACTCATTTTGTTCAGTCTATACAAGAAGTCGAGCCCCCACATAAGTTTTCTCCTCCATCCTTCGAGCTATCTGATGGAAAGTTTAATCCTGTCATCCACATTGAAGCCTTTACTAATAAGATAACCTTCTAGATGAGAAATAATGCGTAGATGTGTAAGATGTTCTCCTCCAGTTTGGGGAGTTCAGTTGTTAAGTGGTTCCATTGGATACCTATGAATTTGATCTTCTCTTAGGAACAACTCGCAGGGGAGTTCGTCTCTCGATTCATAGCCAATAGTTGAGAGTCAATGTGCATTGACATATTTATGGCACTACGCCAGAAACGTGATGAGACTCTCTATGAGTATGTCATGAGATACTTGGAAACCAACACCAACAAAGAAGAGTGCAATGAGAGGACCGCCACTGTTTCTTTTCATTTGGGCCTCCCTAAGGAAAGAGAATTGAGGAAGCACCTCACCATATAGCCACCTCGGAGTATGTCAAACTTGTAGAAGCACATCAAAAGATACCTAAAGGTGGAGGACAATAAGGGACCAATCGACCAGTTGTCAAAGAAGAACCAGATAAAGAAAGACAACACTTCCAACCCATCAAGGAAAGACAGGTCATCCAAGAGAACGAGAGACTCCTACCAAGGAACAAACACTATCTTTAAGGAGCCTATCTATCAAGTCCTAAATCAAATCAAAGATAAGGAATATTTTAGATGGCCACCTAAGATGATAGGAGATCCATCAAAATGAGACCAAAACCTCCATTGTTCTTATCAAAAAGACAAAGGCCACCGGACTGAGAATTGCTAGGCACTTGATTATGCCCAAAGAATAACGCAGGAGTTGTAGCAGTACTTTGGGGTGTTGATTTTACAGAGAGACAAATTAAAAGAATAGTAGAAGGAACAAAGAAACTAAAAAAAATATTAAATGTTTACTGGAGAACAAAGATTAATTTTAAATGCAAATTAAAGTGAAGCAAAGTGACTAACGGAATCAAATTTGACAAGCAGTAAAGCATTGAGAATCCCTTGCATAAATTTAGTATTTTAATTATTCTTAATTCATTGAATAACTCAATTGAGAATTCAATTCCAAAAATTCTTTACCGGAAGGTATAGATTTATAAACCAAGATTAAACTAAATGTAACCCTTTGAAAAATCATTCACCACTTTGAAAATACGTAAATTATTATCACTATTGAAAAAGTTCAACGACGACAATATACTCAAGAAGCAATATTGCAATAAAAAATTAAATCAATATAGATAAATAATTGATCCAAACATTATCAAATAGCTAATCCATTCAATAGAAAAAGGCTGATTAAATCCATAAATAGAATAAATTCTATGACTATTCAGAGAAGAAAACATCAACAATAAATTGAGAATGATAAAACAAAAGAGTTTTACTAATTAGAAATCAAATGCATATATTAAAAATAAACAAAATATCATCTACTATGCAAGTTCATTTCTCGCCCTACTTGAGAATTTAGTTACCCATAAATATAATGGACAACAAAAATCTCCCAAATAAATAGAGCAAAATAGCGGGCATCAGCATTTTTTTCTCCTCCCTGCGTCTGCCCTCCAAGCCAAGAACAGCCGCCTCCCCCTGTTCATCCACACCCACAAAGAAAAGAAAAGAAGTTTTAAAGTCAATCTCCCAAAAAAACCCTTTCCTCTCCTATTTATTCCAACCTCTTTATTTCAACCCCTAAAACCCAAACCCACATGCATGTTGAAAAGGACAAAGCCCAAATCTTTTGAGTTCTGGGTCCAACATGACAGCTGCATCAGTTTCAACCTTTTTACTCAATGGGCTGCCATCAAAATAAAAACAAATATAAAAGCCGAATAATAAAGTCCCTAAGTGTAAAGTCCAATTATAAATTATCCCTCACCAACCAATAATGCAATATTTAAGATTTAAAATATTATAAAATCATGCTCTTAAATTCAATAACATAAATTATATATAATTATTTCTATTCACATTTTAGCATTTTAATCCAATAATAGAGTATTTATAATGTACTTTTGCTCACTCCCCAACTTACTTATTGCTAGTCCCTAGCAATTTTCATGCCAAAACAACGAAAGAGACCAAAGAAAATCACACACAAAGGCGACCAAGTCACACTTTCCAGATTCACATATCAAAGGAATCTTAGAAATTCGATAATCCTATCGCAAGCAATCCACCTAAAGCGATCCACAGAGTGTGTGTTCCAAACTATATCAATCAAACCAGAAGCCCTGACACATGCAACATTGAGAGCATCTCCAGTGAAAAGTTCTACTCCATAACTCATGGGTACAAAAGTGTTTAGTGTGAAGATTCTCTCTATGGAATTGACAATGGGTGTACACACACTCTCATGAGAAATTAGGCAATTATGTACAAGCAACAATCAAATATTGGTCTTATGATAGGAATACTAACAAATGAAACTTCCACCACGTTTTCTCAAAAGCTTACTTAGGATCAAAACGGTTAACACAAAAGGTTGTAACATGGCTTAGGTTTAAGGTTATAAAAAAAATGAAAAGGATTCAAAAACTTCCAAGGACATACAAAGGGAATCTTGTTTAACCTCTCCATAAACCATATTTCTCACTTGATGTACGCTTCAACCATTCAAATCATTGAATAATGCCTCTTTTTTTTCTTTCTTTTTTCTTTTTCATTTTTTTCATCTTTTTTCAGGATTGACAATTATGTTACCCTGGTATTTTGCTATTTCTACCCAGCCTTGGTATTTTTGCCTTTGAAGCTTACTCACTTGAACACCTTGTAACTCATGTTCTTCCCTTTTCTCTCTCTTTCTTTTTTTTTTTCTTGCAAAAAGAATTTCACATCTAGTACACACTTGGAAGTAACAAGGGTAAGGAAGATTAGTGTATAGTTTATACTCCAATGTGGAGAGGTATGGATAATGTAGGCATATGAAAGGAAAAAAAGGTACATGTGTTTATTGGCTCAAAGTTGGCTACTAAGGGTCTATGGTGGAAATGGTTAGCTTGAAAGGCTCAAACATTGATCCTAAGTTGATCTTCGTTATATCCCAAGTATATCCACCATCTTACCACAAACCATATAATAATATTCTCAAAAGAAGTACCCAATTCAACAAATCAATGAACGTTTATCACAATTTACTGCATTTGTAGGCTCTCAATCCTCTCCAAACTTCACATAAACACTTAAGCAAAAAAAATTCTCTAGTCACATGTGTCAAACAACCATCTTACCACAAAGCTTGGATGAGTGCATTAGGGGCTCTGTGAATGCTTCATGAAAAAATGATTATGGTGGGTTTGGTGAATTTATGAAGAAGGCTATGAATGAAAATAAGTACACATGTGAAAATGATGCACATGTGATGCCAAAAGAAAAATATTTGACACATGAAAATATGTCACAGAGTTCCAACAAGCATTTTAAATATTGAATTTGCACCACCACCCCCCCCCCCCCAACTTAAATGAAACATTGTCCTTAATGTTTAAGAATCAAATTTGAATGGGAAGTAACTAAAAAGGGTAGAATACACCTGATGNTGCACCACCCCCCCCCCCCCCCCAACTTAAATGAAACATTGTCCTTAATGTTTAAGAATCAAATTTGAATGGGAAGTAACTAAAAAGGGTAGAATACACCTGATGTGTGACGTGGGTAGCTCACTAAACACCAAAGATGGTAACCTAAAATGACAAATGAAACCATCCTGCAAAAAAAAAAAAAAACAAAGAAAACAACAGCAAACTAAAAGGAAAAGAAAGGAACTAAAAATAAATAAAAACATACCTACGTGGTATGGTCAAGGTTGATAGACCGGACCCTCAAGTGGAATGTCTTCCACTTCCGGAACTTGTTTATCAATTAATACTTTAAGGCATTGACCATTTACTTTAAAGATCCGACCATCCTTAGGGTCCTCTATTTCCACTGCTCCATTTGCAAAACATTCTTCACTACAAAAGGTCCGGTCCACCTAGATCTAAGTTTTTTAGGGTGCTTATGGAGTCTAGAATCATATAAGAATACTCGATCATTAGGCTTAAACATTTTTTTTTTAAATATTTTTATCATGAAATGCTTTCATTTTAGCCTTATAGATTCTAGAGTTCTCATACGCATCATTTCTCAGCTCCTCTAACTTGATCAACTGAAATTTTCTAAGCTTACCTGCTTCTTCCATGTTAAAATTGAAATGATTGATGGTCCAATTGGCTTAATGCTCGAGTTCTACAGGTAAGTGACAAGGCTTTCCAAAAATAATCCTATAAGGTAACATGCCTAAAGGAGTTTTGAAAGTTGTACGGTAGGCCCAAAGTGCATCAACTAGTTTTCAAGACCAATCCTTGCGATCCGGGTAGACCANAGTTGTACGGTAGGCCCAAAGTGCATCAACTAGTTTTCAAGACCAATCATTGCGATCCGGGTAGACCATTTTTTTCTAAAATTTGCTTAATTTCCTTGTTTGTAAGTTCTACTTGTCCACTTGTCTGAGGGTGATCGGCAATAGAGATCTTATGTACCACCCCATATTTTTTCATCAAAGTTTCAAAAGAACAGTTGCAAAAATGCATACCCCGGTCACTAATGATAGCACATAGTATACTAAATCGAGATAACACATTCTCTTTGGGAAATTTAATTACCATCCTTTTATCATTGCTCCTGCAAGCTGCTGCCTCTACTTATTTTGACACATAATCTACTGCCACAATAATATATTGATATCCAAAAGAAGGAGAAAATAGTCTCATAAAATTAATGCCCCAACAATCAAAAATTTCAATTACTAAAATTGGGTTTAATGGCATCATATTACGACGGGACATAACTCCTAACTTTTGACACTTTTCTCATGAGCAACAATAGATGTTTGCATCATTAAACAAGTTGGGCCAATAAAATCCACACTGCCGAATTTTTGTAGTGATTGTTTTCATTGAAAAGTGGCCTCCACAAGCTTGGGAATGACAAAATTCCAAGATGTTGGCAATCTCCTCATCAGGGATGCAACGCCTTAAAATTTGGTCAGGATAGTATTTGAAAAGAAATGGGTCATCCTAATAGAAATTACGTACGTCAGTCATGACCTTCCTCTTGTCCTAAGCGTTCCAATCCACTGGTATCTCACCTGCAACCAAATAATTCACAATATGAGCAAACCATCGTAGAGAAGTAATAGAAAGTAAATGCTCATCAGAAAAATCATCCCTAATTAGCAGGTGGTTAGAGGTGTCCTTAAATATGAGCCTCGAGAGATAGTCAGCCACTATGTTCTCCACTCCCTTTTTGTCTTTGATAGTGATGTCAAATTCCTGTAAAAGTAAAATTCACCGTATTAGCCGTGCCTTAGCATCCTTCTTTGTAAGAAGGTACTTAAGGGCTACATGATCAATGAAAATAATAAAAGGAGAACCAATCAAATAAGCATGAAACTTATTCAAATCAAACACTACAACTAGCAACTCTTTTTCTGTGGTGGAGTAATTCATCTGAGCACTATTTAGAGTTCTACTAGCATAGTAAATAACAAAAGACTTCCCCTCCTTTCACTGTCCAAGAACAATACCTACAGCAAAATCACTAGCATCACACATGATCTCAAAAGGTAAAATCCAATCAGGTGACTGCATTATAGGTGTTGAGGTAAGCTTGTCAATTATCGTTTTAAAGGCCTCTTGACAAGCTTGTGTCCACTCAAATGGAGCATCTTTAGCTAGGTGGTCACACAATGGTCTAGATATGGTGAAAAAATTCTATATAAACCTCCTGTAAAAGCCCGCATAACCAAGAAAGGATCTCACATCCTTTACTGTCCTAGGTTTAGGCAACTTAGAGATGAATTCAATCTTAGATTGATCAACCTCTATCTCCCTAGAAGAAATAATATGCCCGAAGACAATACTTGAAGGTACTATAAAGTGGCATTTCTCCCAATTCAAAACCAATTCCTTCTCCTCGCAATGAGTCAATTCTCTCTCTAAATTCAATAAGGAAGCATCAAAAAAGATCCCAAGACAGTTAAGTCATCCATACAAACTTCCATGCAATTTTCAACCATGTTACTAAAAATGTTCATCATGTAACATTGAAAAGTAGCAGGTGTATTACACAATCCAAATGGCATTCTACGAAAAGCATAAGTACCAAAAGGACAAGTAAAAATGGTTTTATCCTGGTCTTCTAATGCAATTTCAATTTGATAAAAACCAGAATAACCATCCAAAAAGCAATAAAAGGGTGACCAGCCACACGCTCAAGAATTTGATCAATAAAAAGGAAAGGAAACGGTCTTTCCAGGTGGCAGCATTCAATTTTCTGTAATCAATGCACATTCGCCACCCAATCACAAGTTTTGTACGGACCAACTCTCCCAGGTCATTCTTAACTACAATAACACCTAGCTTTTTAGGAACAACCTGTGTAGGACTTACACATTTACTATCAGCAATAGGATATATGATTCCTACATCTAATAGTTTCAACACTTCATTCTTCACCACTTCTTTCATAGGGGATTAAGCCTACGTTGGGGGTCTCTACGAGGGTTAATTCCTTCATCCAAATTAATTTTATGAGAACAGATCAGGGGACTAACACCTTTTATATCAGCAATACTCCAACCTAAGACTAACTTATGCTTACTTAGGGTCCGAATTAATTTCTCACCTTGAGACTCAGAAAATTCAGATGAGATAATAACAGGAAAAGTATCACCTGGACTAAGGAAAACATGCTTTAAACCCTTAGGCAGAGGCTTCAATTCAACTTTGGGTACTTCCATGAAAAAAATTGTTTTTAACCTTTCTCAGACAACTCCTCAAACTTTGGTTGCCATGCCCGAGTGCCATCGTCCTGAGTCCTATCAGAAATAATACAAATATCAACTACATCAGATGGATCACTAATAGAATCAAACTTAGAATGATTAAGAAAATACTCAAGGGGATCAAAATCATGAGCTATAGAAACTCCCTTATCCATGAGTGAGTCAATCATGTATGTCTGGTGGATCTCGTCATGATTTTCTGGCTGTTTTGCAATATGGAAAATATTCACCTCGAGAGTCATGTTTCTAAAAGACAGTTTTATGAGCCCATTCTTGCAATTAATCAGAGCATTAGCAGTGGCAAGAAAAGGCCTACCTAAAATCAAAAGAATTTTAGAAGTAGTATCAACAATAGAGCTAGTGTCAATGATTAGGAAATCAACAGGATAATAAAATTTGTCAATTTGAATTGGAACATCCTAGACCACTCCCTGAGGTACTTTGACTGAACAATTAGCCAATTGTAATACCACAGTGGTTGGTTTGATTTCTCCCAACCCCAACTGCAAATAAATAGAATATGGCATTAGATTCACGCTAGCTCCTAAATCTAGCAAAGTTTGCTCAAACTCATGATTTCCAATGCTGCACACAATGGTCGGACAACCAAAATCCTTGTACTTGGGAGGAATCCGCTGCTAAATTAGAACACTAACTTGCTCTGTCAGGAACACTGTCTTCTTCACATGGTGCTTCCTCTTAATTGTACACAAATCCTTGAGAACTTTTTGCATAAGTAGAAACTTGCTTAATCACATGCAAAAGAGGAAGATTGATCTTTACCTGACTTAGATTCTCTAGGATTTCATTGTTAGGATCCAGAGTTCGTTTGCTTGATTTTAAAGCTTGAGGGAATGTTACCTTAACAAGACTCTTTGTCATCTCAGGTTCCTTGGGCAGCTCAGCATCACTACTATCTTGATCCTTTTCCACATCCTTTAATTTGTTCGTTGTTGGGATGTGTAATGAATTACCACTTTGTGTCACACTGGCATTCACATCCTTCAAATTCTCTTACACCATGTGTTGACCATGGGGTGCGGACTGAACTTGAGAAGGGAACTTACCTCGCTTATTTACACTCAAGGAGCTCATCAATTTGAATACTTGGCTCGTTATCTCTTTGTTTTCTTCAACAACCCTTNTATTCACACTCAAGGAGCTCATCAATTTGAATACTTGGCTCGTTATCTCTTTGTTTTCTTCAACAACCTGCATGATCAAAGATTCAAACTTTTGGTTAGTCTTACCCTATGTTTCAATAAAAGCATGCAAAGTGTCTTCTAAATGACTCCTAGAAAATGAAGGTGTATGATAAGGTGCAGGATATGATCTAGGGGGTTGTGCAGGCGGCTGGTTTTCAGACTTACAACTAAAATTGGGGTGATTGCGCCACCCTGGATTATAGGTATCNATCCCTTGCACAAATCTAATATTTTAATTATTCTTAATTCATTGAATAACTCAATTGGGAATTCAATTCCAAAAATTCTTTACCGGTAGGTATAGATTTATAAACCAAAATTAAATCAAATGTAACCCTTTGAAAAATTATTCACTACTTTGAAAATACGTAAATTATTATCACTATTGAGAATGTCCAACGATGACAATATAATCAAGAAACAATATTGCAGAAAAGAATTAAATCAATATAGATGAATAATTGATCCAAGCATTATCAAAGAGCTAATCCATTCAATAGAAAAAGACTGACTAAATCCATAAATAAAATAAATGCTATGACTATTCAGAGAAGAAAACATCAACAATAAATTGAAAATGATAAAACAAAAGAGTTTTACTAATTAGACATCAAATGCATAAATTAAAAATAAACAAAATATCATCTACTATGCAAGTTCATCTCTCACCCTATCTGAGAATTTAGTTACCCATAAATATAATGGACAACAAAAATCTCCCAAATAAATAGAGCAAAATAATGAGCATCAACATTTTTTTCTCCTCCCTGATTTGCGTCTTCCCTCCAAGCCAAGAACAGTCGCCTCCCCCTGTTCGTCCACTCCCACAAAGAAAAGAAAATAAAAGAAGTTTTAAAGTCAATCTCCCAAAAAATAACCATTTCCTCCCCTCTTATTCCAGCCTCTTTATTTCAGCCCCTAAAGCCCAAATCTTCTGAGTGTTGGGTCTAACACGACAACTACATCAATTTCAAAATTTTTACTCCATGGGCTGCCATCAAAATAAAAGCAAATATAAAAGTTGAATAATAAAGTTCCTAAGTGTAAAGTCCAATTGTAAATTATCTATCACAAACCAATAATGCAATATTTAAGATTTAAAATATTATAAAATCATGCTCAAATATATCTTAGTGTGAATAGAAATTAAATTCAATAATATAAATTATATCTAATTATTTTTTTTATATTTTAGCATTTTAATCCAATAATATGGTATTTAGAATGCACTTTTGCGCACTCATCAGCTCTCAAGTGCCATCTAGAATAGTTGGTCAAGCAAGGCCACATCCCTAATCACATTGACAAGGAAATGACTGCCAAGAAGAAGGAAGAACAACAAATCCAATTAGATGACCAACCAAATTACTAAGTTTTACTTTTAGCTTAGACAACAACATCTTTGTATTTCGATAAGTCATCAAATACATTTGTTTCTAGTTCTCGTTGATTAGAAAAGATAACTTTGTTTTGCACAACTCTAAGTGTTCCTCTATTTGTGATTATTGCAGCCTCCATGGTTACACCTCCAACCAACCTCCATGGTTGTACCTCAAGTCAATCTCTATAGTTGCACTTTAAGTCAACCTCCCTGGTTGCACCTGTAGCCGACTTCAATGGTTTCATCTTAAGCTAACCTTTGTGGTTCCACCTCAAGCCGACCTCTGTGGTTGCACTTATAGCTGACCTCCGTGGTTGCACCTCAAGCCAACCTTCGACGTTGCACCTCAAGCCAAACTCCTTAAGCTCCTGACCACATTTTTCTTTGATTTATATAGTCTATCCGCCTCATCACATCACTTGAGACTATATCTAACAATGAGCCACCGTCACGTCGGTATAGTTATGTCTGGAGGCGTTGTCGAATAGGGGCCCACCACCTCCTATCCAACTTGTGGTTACACCTACAATCAGCCTCTATGGTTGCACCTCAAGCCAACCTTCCTAGTTGCACCTATAACCAACATTTATGGTTGCACCTCAAGCCAAGTCTGATTAGATTTACTGTTCTTCTTGCTTTTGGACAGTCATTTCCTTATCAATGTACCGAGAGACGTGGCCTTGCTTGACCAACTCTTCTATGTGTCACTTAAGTGCCCAGTAATTCTCCATCTGGTGGCCTTTGTCCTTGTGATAAGAATAATGGATGTTTTGGTCCTGCTTTGATGGATCTCCTATCATCTTAGGTAGCCACCTAAAATACTCTTTGTCTTTGATTTGGTTCAAGGCTTGATAGATAGGCTCCTTGAAGACAATGTTGGTTCGTTGGTAGAAGTCTCTCCTTGGTGGGTTGGGAGTGTTGTCTTCTTGAATCTAGTGCTTCTTTGATACTTGGTAGACTGGTCTATTTTCATTGTCCACCATCGCATATCTCTTAATATGCTCCTGTAAGTATGACATACTCTAGGGTGGCCATATGATAAGGTGCTTTCTTTATTTGATTTCCTTGGATAGGCCCAAACAAAAAAAAATAGTGGTGGTCTTCTCGTCGCACTCTTCTATGTCGGTATAGGTTTTCAAGTACTTTATGGTGTACTCACAGAGAGTCTCACCATGTTTCTAGTGTAATGTCAAAAATGTGTCAATCGTCATCGTCTCTTGACTATTGGATATGAATCAAGATACGAATTCCACAGCCAGTTGTTCCCAAGAGAAGACTAAATTCAAAGGTATCCCATGAAACCACTTAAGAGCTAATTTTCCCAAATTGGAGGAGAACATCTTACATATCAACGCCTTATTGCTCATCCAAAGGGCCATCTTATTAGTAAAGGCCCCAATTTGGATGAAGGGATCAAACTTTCCATCACACACCTCGAATGATGGGGGAGAGGACTTACGTGGGGGCTCAACTTCTCATATGGACTGAATAAAAGGAATTTTGGTCATCTTAAGCAAGGCCTGCTTCGCCCTCTCTCTGGCTGAGTATACAAGGTCATCTTGGCCAACATTATGGAGAGGATGGTCAGTTTCTTCGCGGTTGAATCAAAGTGCATACATTTTTTTTCTTCCATAATCATCATACTAGTTATCTCGTGGAGAATGACGGGTTAAGCCCTTGTGCCTTTCTCTATGTTCCCTGGGGCGATATTCCCTATGTGACTCGCCCCCCTCTCCATATGCCGAGAAGGATGTCGTCTAGGTGAAAGGTCCCTATGAAAGAGTTAAGAAATAGTGTATTTTGGTGAGTATCTTCCTTGACGTTGATCATAGGTCAATTCCTCGTTAGTAACTTACTCCTATGACGGATGGATTGAGCCTAATGTGAGTGATCATTGTGATGGTCACTTTGACGAGGTAGGATGTATAACCTAACTAGAAAGTTTATTGCCCCTGTGGAGAAGGAGCCCTTGTTTGAGGGCTTCTAGCTCCTCCATCTTTTTTATTATTAATTCCTAATAGGCACCCTAAGTAGTTGGTTCTCTTCCTCTTCACCAAGGGCGGTAGGTTGTGACAGAGAATGTGTTGCTCTTCTAGTAACTTCTGCCCATCTCAGAGAAGCACGTTGCTAGGCAATTACAAGGATTAAGGGTAATGTAAGTGTCAAACGGCTAGTTGAATGGTTGTTGGTTCTCTCGTCAGATATGGTTCAAGGCTTTTAGGTTGCAAGAAAACTTAGTCATTTCTCACATACGGAAATTGTGCGAAAATAAATCTACACAAAGAGTAACCACCTCGTATGGATAGAGAGGGTGGTGAGTAACTCTTGACTAACCTATAAAATAAGAGAACACCTAAGTAAACCGATGACTGGAGGCAGCCAAAGGGACTCCTATACATAAATCTTATTGCAAGTCAAAGAAAAGTATGTAGAATGAGGATGCTGGGATTGAATGTCTTACCTAGTACCCGAAGACCTCTATTTATAGTGGTAGGAAGTTGTATCTTAAAGGACCTCGAACTCTAAGTTATGATAAGATAGACTTCATCACCAGACCTTAAAAATTCGAGATAAAATTAGATTGAGACTCTTGCTTCTAAATTTGCCACTTGTTATTTGATGTAGCATTGTAGAAATCTAGGTCTTATGTTAATCTTTGCTTGTCCAACAGAAGCATACAAACCACAAAGTGCTTATTGACAATCAAAGTTCCTATTGATCAACACCTCTGTCGATTGGCAATGCCTTGGTGGCTGCCTCAGCGTGGCCCACGTGCCTTAGTGGCTTATACTTGCCGGTCAACACTTTTGCCTATCGGCATTAGAAAAGTGACAAGTCCTGTAAGGGGTAAAAATTGAGGATACATCCTATAAGAATAAAGAATGAATGTTTCTGACAAGAGTGAGCTCTGAACTTGATCTTCCAATTTTTAATTCCTATAAAACGAACAAACTGCCCAAGATCGAAGTGCTTCGATCGAATGCACTCTGATGCTTAAGTCAATAATGAAACTGAGACAATTGCAAGAAGACAAGGAGAGTTTAGCGTAATTTTCACCTTGACTCCTTATGCCTTTTGTAGGGTCTTTTTTAGTTTGGGTTTCCATGATTTTTGATTCATGGTGGTACATCTTCCCCTAATCAGGTGATTCTATTCAGAAAGTTGTTTAACCAGAATGCCTGAATTGTAGGCATCTTTTTAGCACCACGTTACTATTTTAAATAGCTTGATCGTGACGAGGACCAAGTTCATTCCTTCCTTTATGAGCTTTCTGATCAACTCAGTTGCTATTTGATGACAACTTGGTCGGATCTCATCCTTTGCTCGGCTGGAAAAACTTAACTGTCTGTTGGGTCGAGTTTTATCCTCTACTAGGTCGGACCAATTTTAGCTCGGTCGGGATAGCCTAGCTATCTGCTCGGTCGAGGTTTATCCTTTATTAGGTCAGACCAATTTTAGCTCGGCCAAGATAGCCTAGCTATCTGCTCGGTCGTAGTAGAGTCGTTCTAAATAATACTTTTCAGTACATGCAACTTGCCACGTGTCCAAATCTAATTGTTAAATAATGATCAAAATTTATTGACCCGTTCATTTGCCCCCATAGAATATTTTTCATGTGGCACACTAGGAGATATTCTCTGTTTACAATCCTTTCTTTCATTAATTGCCTTGCATTGCTCCTCATAAAAAGGCATTTTTTGTGCCCCCTTCCCCTAGCCAAGAGGACCTGCCTCGTTGAAGGGTTCGAGCATCAATTCTTGGTCACTTATTGTCACCTTTGCACAGATCCGCCGATCTAATTGGTCTTCAAACTTTACCCATATGGCTTACACCGTCGTGCCTAGCCATGGGCCTAAATTTGATCGGATGGATTCACCTGAGCTAGGTCCTTGCCTCTGTCAGGATTTTTTCCTCTCTACCTTAGCAATATGTTGGCCTATGCTCGAGTCTTCTCGGGGCTTTGATGTGGCAGGTACTCCACAAAAATTAGTTTTATGGCTCAATCTTATTTACTTGCAAGAGGTACTCCACCGTTAGACATCTTTCCTGTGGTAGATACTCTACAAAAAGATTAGCTCTGAAGCTCAATCTTATTCATTTGCGGGAGGTACTCCGCTATTAGGCATCTTTCCCGTTGTAGGTACTCCACAAAAAGATTAGCTCTAAATTCCAATCTTTTTCACTTGCGGGAGGTACTCCGCTGAAGGTGCAACTCAAAAACTCAATCATGTATGTATATGGGAGGCACTCCCTTGAAGTGATACAGCATCAATAATCCCAGCTCAAGAGCTTAGGCATATCATTTATAAAAGGATGTCAATTCTTATTTTGGCTTGTAGTTTCTATCAATTAACGTATTGACTTGAGGGAAGGTGCACTTGGTACATCCCACACCTTCTTCGACCTGGACTTACTATATTGCGGGGACACATGCAATGTTTGACTTTTTAATGCCTAGCTGTGATTCGTGTTGATGAAGTACTATGGATTTTGTTACTATTTTGGATCTTTTCCTTTCATCAAGGCATTTTCAAGCTGTCTCCCAAGGCTCATTTTGGATCTACATGTGCCCTATATATAGTATTCCACCACATGGAAAGAACTATGGTAAGAGCAGGAATAATTTGTGAAGTTCTGTTTCGCTTGGTCCATACTCAGCCCTTTATCGTGTGCATGTAGCCTTGCCACCTTATAGTGGTCAAGTTGTAGACTGAGAGCTGGATTTCAACAGCTAGGGGGCATTCTTGATGATACGGTGACATTATTCTTTGTCAGGTTGTTGATGGTGTTCCACTTGATGCATTACTGACGTTCGACAATATACTTGAATAATTCTCTTGCAAAGAGAGTGAACTCTGGCGGTGTGCTCTTTTCCTTGTGATCCCCTGCGATAGACCGACCACTTATTGGTGAGAGCTCGATGAAATTCTTTGCCCACGGTGTCATTGAAAACTTGATCTTTCGAGAAATGCTCTCCATGGCTTTTCCTTAGCACAAGCGTCCTTATTAACTTCTACTTGGGTTGGCGAGTCCTTTGATTTTTTAGGTGGTTAGCCTCACCATTTCTTGATGTGGTTTTGATTCTTGAACTCAGCCTTTTAAGCTTTGTTTGGGCAGATAGTGTCCCATAAGAAACTACAAGGTATCATCATGTATGACTGAAGGAATCGTGAGCATAACTTGTAGCTAATTCGTTCTTGTGCTTGTATGGTGGGGCTTTGCAAACATGTATTGGGGGTCAAGTCCTCATAAAAATATCAAATTACTTCTAGAATGTTGAATTTGCCATCCTACTGAGCATGAGTATTTGTCCAAGGTGCAAGTCTAGTGGGCCTAGATAATTAATACCTATCTCTTTCTTGCTTCCATCTCAAAGTATATTGAATAACATGTGAGCACATATCCATCAAGACATTTTACTCATGTGAAGCATGGATGAAGAAGACCTCTTGCATGCTAAACATTCGTCCATGAATAGCAATTCGTAGTAGTAAATAATCTATTTTTCTCTGGAATAGTTATTCAACGAGGTAAATGACCTTGCCCCTTAGGCTTCCATGATGCATCTCATATCTAAATTCTTGGTTTTCGTAGGTGTTTATAGAGAGTTGATCTTCATACGTGTAGGTGCTGCCCATTAGGAATCAAGTGGTACACTTTGATTCCTCTTATTCCATATTTTAGCGCCTTTAAGCTAAAATATTTTTCAATCATTGACTTCTTAAACTAGATATCTTGGGTATCTCTCTATTCAGATCTTACGTAATAATCAGATGTAATTTGTCATAAATACATCCTTCTAGTGTAAGGCATGTTTCACAAGGTGGTCTACATAGGATTTGCCTTGAGGAAGCACAAGGATTGACCAAACCAATGCTTTCTAAGCATTCTTTATGTTGCAGCAGTCACGGTGGCCTAAGAAAAAACTTTGGGGCTCTTGGATCCATGAGATAATTTATTCAAAAATGCCGAATGATCACACAAGAAGTGATCTCCAAAGATTTGTACTAGTGTGAACGACAATCCACCTGATGAGACTGGATCTCACTCCAATATTCACCGACCATAGTGGCACACTACACCCAAGATAGATACTTTTGTCTTAGTATACAAAGATCATCACAAGCTTTCTAGAAAAAGTTGGTAACAACTACCATTGAGATAATGTGTAGCTAAATTCCTGGACCTTGCTAATTTTCTTAGAGGCTTAATCTCTACTCGTGTAGGTCCTTCCTATTTGAAATTGAGTGGTACACTCTAATTTGTCTCGAATGCATATCATTTAATTCATATTTGTTGTCTTTTCAAGTTGAACATCAAGCAATTGACCCTTGAATAGTTTCCAATCATCTTGATAATTGAATTTGCATAGAAATATCAAGCGTCGTAGAAATAGCTTCTTTTCTTTGATATTGAACCCGAGTCAATATAAATAGCTTTTCCTTTCACAATAAAATGTTAGAAACAAGTGTATGCCAAGAGAGTGAAGAAGCTCTGGACTTCTATGATCTATCTACATAAACTTAGTAATACAAACCCTTAAGTATATTGCAGAGAATATAATTCCTGACCAACCATACAATTACATAAATTTTGTTTGAATCTATGGTTAAAGAATATGGGATATACCCAAGTGTAGAGCATTATGCTTGTATGGTTGATCTTCTTGGCCGAGCCAATCGACTAGATGAAGCAGCTAAGATTATAGAAGGTATGCGGATTGAACCAGGACCTAAAGTTTGGGGTTCTCTTCTTGGATCATGTAGGATTCATTGCAATGTCGAGCTTGCGGACAGGGCAAGCAGGAGGCTTTTTGAGCTTGAACCTGTAAATGCTGGGAACTACGTACTTTTGGCCGACATCTATGCAGAAGCTAAGATGTGGGATGATGTAAAAAGAGTGAAGAAACTTTTAGAGGCCCGGGGACTGCAGAAGGTACCCGGTTGCAGTTGGATTGAAGTTAAAAGGAAAATTTACTCACTCACATCAGTTGACGAGTTAAACCCGCAGATTGAACAAATCCATGCATTATTGCTGAAACTTTCAATGGAGATGAAAGAGAAAGGTTATGTTCCTGAAACAAAAGTTGTGCTCTATGATCTTGATACAGAGGAGAAAGAACGAATTTTATTGGGCCACAGTGAAAAACTTGCAGTTGCCTTCGGATTGATTAATAGCAATAAAAGGGATGCTATCAGGATCACCAAGAACTTAAGATTATGCGAAGATTGTCACACTTTTACAAAGTTCATTTCAAAGTTTGCAGGTCGAGAAATTTTAGTTCGGGATGTGAATCGCTTCCACCATTTCAAAAATGGGGTTTGTTCTTGTGAGGATTACTGGTAACCTCGTAGCAATATTCTCATCCTCATTTTTTTGCCATAATTTTGTCCTGTGTACAGTCAACGTAGCTCTATGAGTAATCATCTTACCATCATTTATTATATTTCTTACACCTTGTGTTGACAGACAATATTGCCGCTAATACTTTGAGTTTGCCCAGAAATTTGTGTTAGATTCAACATACATATGACGAGCAAGACCACTGCTAAATTGCCATTGATTAGCCTCACAGATCTTTTAGTCTAGTCCGAAATGGACAATATTGTATAACGCAGGTCAAACAATAGCCTCAGCTCATGCAGTCGTCCAGCACCTCCCCCAGCAAGCCATTGAAGCCTATACATCATTCATTCACTCAAAACAATCAATCTCAAATATTACACAGAAGTTAAAATGGCTAAAATATAATTACTCAAACTTGAAGTGGTTTACGAAATTTGCACCAGTCTGCAGGATTTTTATTTTTGTGGTTCATGCCTTATTTGGAAAATTTTTGTGCTTCAGAGAGCCGACATCTACGGCGGCTCCTGACACTGATTTAACATTAGTCTTTTCTCTTTTTGGGTTCCACTCCCCTACTAGTATCTAAGGGGATGATACTATGCTCATATATAATAATAAGATATTTTAATCCAGCTTATAGATGGTCCCTTCCGCGAATCGAACTCATGACGTGAGGCCTGCTCTTATAGTAATTGTTATGAACCCAACTGTTAATCTAAAAACCCCAAAACTTGTGAGAGGTTAGAACTTGTAACTATTTGAACGTAACATTGAATCACTGACAAAATATGAACTTAGGATCTTTGCGGACATTACATGATTTGTTTGATGGGTGTTATAAGAACATATGATTTTTATTGTATTAACTTTGTAGTTTATAATTTTAAAATTAGACATTATTCTTATTAAAAAGAACATGACACTAACTCAAAAAAAGAAAAAAAAATACATAACAAGACCTCAACACAACACAACTCGTTTGGGACAAATTCCCACAAAAAAAAAAGAAAAAGAAACGCTTCTTGTTGTAAGAGAACTTTGTATATAATCCCAAAGCCTTTTCTTTCTATGCATCCTTCAAGATTACATTACTTAAAACTTATTACATAATCCCAAAGCGTTTTCTTTCCATGTTCCCTAAAAAATTACATTCATTTCCCACTAATGCTCAATTAAAAGCAGCAGTTAACTACCCTTAATTGCTTAATCTATAAAAACCAGAACAAATGAACGGTCAAATTGCATACCACATTATCACATCCATCACCTATGGATACTAGTTTTATACCCCTCCTCATCTTCTTCTTCCTCCTCATGACCTCATCACCAGGAATCAGTGCCACCACGATCTCGGACTCTGCGCCCCCGGTCACGGCTCCTCTGAAAACACAGTTTGTGTGGGAACCCATAGAGATAACCAACATGGGTCAATTCGAGTACTTCGTGTCATGCGGTCCGGATGAGTTTGTGAACAATTTGGCTCCTCAACAGAGTATAAGCTATATGTTCAAGGTTGTTGATCCAACAATCTTGAGGTGTTTCGTACAAAAACATAACAAGAGCATTCACATGAACGTTGTGGAATGGGGACCTCAAGGGGTTTTCTGTCCATTTCCTAGAAGTAGATGCAAGAATACTTGTAGGTTTAGGATAATTGATGATAAAAGATATGATGTTTACGATGAATATCAAAACAATTGGGTACCTAGTTTGTATTCACCCGAAAGTACCAGCCAACCATGTAAGGAATAAAATGGACTCTAATGAGCTAGTCCTTAATTTGCTTCAAGAAATTTGTAATAGACATGAAATTTTCGTGTCCAATAACTAGTTTATTTTATTTGCAAGTTTTTTTAAAGTATTTTTTGAATATTATTACAATTTAAAAAAAGCAAAATGTAATATTTGTTTAACACAATTTTTTTTAAAGCAATAAAGTTGAGTGACAATGGTGTTGAAAACATGGCTGTTCAATTTCCTCTCTTCTCCATAGTTGATGGGTCGACAATTTGACAAAATTGAGTACCTTTAAAATTTATATTTCATATGGTACGTAATTTATGTTCTAACTCAATTTCACCAACTACTTTCCAATTTGGTCTAAATTTAACTTGTAATTCATCAAAATATTATCAATTTGAAATCGGAAATTATTGATAGCTTTGAATGGAAAGAAGAGAAATTTTTTAGTAGGTTTAACATACTGCAGTGTCATATAATGTGTACATCTAATGAGAAGAAGTTGTCATAAAAACAGCTTGTGAGACACACAATTTCAATGTTAAGAGTAATATTATTTAGGCCTAAATATTTGACTTAATTAATTGACCTAATAATATTATTTTATTAAAAAGATTGAATTAACACTAAATTTTAATATTTTGTGGGACTACAATCAATTTAAATATCATAATAAATTAAATTAACAAGTTAAATCAATAAATTTCCTGCACTCCCTCTATTTTATTCGCACCCCACCGTCAATAGATGTTGCTGGCAAACAAAAAGGTATATGATGTCACGCACAATTCTTCAAAAAATATCCATTTTGCCCTTCCTTCAAGATCCAATAACCTGCTTGCATAACTCACAACTCTCTCTCCTAGATAGCTTTCGGTCTATCTTACCAAAAGTTTTCTTCCACCCAAAGCCTGAACTCACTTCATAGCACCTTCCAACAACCCCCTTGCGATAGATCGTCTCCTAAACCCATCCCACTTCCAAGACTCCATTTCAATTACATTCATTACCATCTTCTTCCTCTCTAACATATAAACTTTTTACATGTCAAATATTGTCACCAACCATTGTTACCTACATTAATTCTCTCACACATATACACACAGCCACACAGTACACACACTCTACCATCAAACAATGACCAATACCCCTCACTAGTTCACCACCTCATGCCTACACAAAAAATATGAAACCCCTAATTGTACCCAATTACCATCATCACTGTGAAATCAATTCAATTGATACAAACTAATTAAGCAAAATCGTAACATATTATTTATATAAACATCACACAGATATATACATAGAGCAAGATAGGGAATTTTTCATTGCCCCCCAAATTCTTTGCATCCTTAGCAATCAATTTGTCTTCATATTCTCTTGGAAATCTTCAGACATCACATTATGCATGTGCAGAATTTTTTATTTCCTTATATTGTTTCAATCCCAGTAGTCAAGGGATTTGTTTATAGAATATTCTGCATCAATCCCATTAATGACGGGATTTAATTGCCTGATATGTAAAGGGCAATCCCCTCGTCCATTGGGATGGGTAAAGAATATGGCGAACTCTACCATTTCGTGTCTTCGAGCTCAACTATTTTTGCTTCTTATGCTAGTTTAAATTTTGCTTTATGGCACTGGCGTTTGGGTCACCCCTCGCATACTCTTTTAAGACAATTAGGTCCTATTGTTTCAGATATTTCTATTTATAATAATAATTGCATTTGTGATGTTTGTCCTCTTGCAAAACAAAAGAGATTGCCTTTTCCAAGGATTTCTATTTCCACTACGACTTCTTTTCAATTAATTCACATTGACATTTGGGGTTATTATTTTGTTGCATCTCATTCTGGAGCCTTTTTTTTTAACCATTGTCGATGATTTTACTCGATGTACATGGGTCTTTCTCATGAAATTCAAATTCAAAAGTGAACAACTTAACATATACTTTCTCTCCTATGTTCAAACTCAATTTAATTACCATATACAAAAAATTCAATCTGATAATGGACTTGAGTTTTTTTCAAAGGAGATGAAACATTTGGTGGTGTGTTACATCAACATAGTTGTATTTCCACCCCTCAACAAAATGGTGTGGTTGGGCGAAAACACCGTCATATCCATCAAGTTGCCCGTGCTCTTTATTTTCAGTCAGGTTTACCACTTTCATTTTGGGGTGAATGTGTCTTAACTGCTGCATACCTTATTAATCACACCCCCAATCCCTTGTTACAGTATCTCACCCCTCATGAAAAATTGTTAAAATCAAAACCAAAATATGCCCACCTTAAAGTTTTTGGATGCTTATGTTATGCAAGTATTGGGCATACCCATCGTGACAAATTTGGACCACGAGCTCGTGCATGTATATTTGTTGGTTATCCCAATGGTCAATGTGCATATCATGTGTATGACCTTGAAAAACACACGATTTTTGTTATTCGAGATGTTGTGTTTCATGAACACATTTTTCCTTTTCGCTCTAATTCTACAATTGAGCAACATCCGAATGTTGTTTTACCTATACCCGTAGATGATTCACCTTCCACTTCTTATAATATTCCTTGCCCATCAGTTGACTCACAATCAAGGGACCCACCTTCTACCTCATCTGATTCTTCTCATTCTATGCCAATGCCAAGTGTCTCTCCATCTAGTTCCATTGACATGTTGGATTCACCAATCCAATCTGACCCAATACGTCGTTCAACCCATGCACGTCAAGCACCTCGTCATCTCCAAGACTACCATTGTGCCGCCTTGATTCCAACCAAGACTAGTCCACCATCCTCATCATTGGTCTCCCATTTAGGTATAAGGTTTCGTATTTCCAACTATATTTCCTATGATAAACTCTCGTCCTCTCACTTTGCCTTTGTTACAACACTTTCTTTAGAGGTTGAACCATCTACTTTCAATCAAGCAACGAAATATTCTCATTGACGTGGTGCTATGGCCAAAGAAATTCAAGCCCTTGAACAAAATAATACCTGGACCATTACCACGCTCCCACCTAACAAAAAAGTGGTCGGTTGCAAATGGGTTTATAAGATCAAATACCGCTCAAGTGGTACAATTGAGCGTTTTAAGGCTCGGTTAGTTGCAAAGGGATATACTCAAACAGAAGGTCTTGATTACCACGAAACCTTCTCTCCCGTGGCAAAACTTACAACAGTCTGATGTTTACTTGCCATTGCAGTTATAAAAAATTGTTCTTTTCACCAATTAGATGTAAACAATGCTTTCCTCCATGGTGATTTAGAGGAAGAAGTTTATATGAGAATTTCTCCAGGATTTGCTAAATAGGGGGAGAATCGTGTTTGCCATTTAAACAAATCTATTTATGGTCTTAAACAAGCTTCACACAATTGGTTTTCCAAATTTTCAGGTGCTCTTCAAGAAGCTGGTTACATACAATCTAAGGCAGATTATTCTTTATTCACATCTCATGTTGGTAATACTTTTATCGCCGTTTTGGTGTATGTTGACGATATTGTTTTGATTGACAATAACCCTCCTGCTATATCTCAACTCAAAACTTTTCTCCAATCTAAATTCCAAATTAAAGATTTGGGCACATTGAAATACTTTCTTGGCATTGAAGTTGCCCGTTCAAACAAAAGTATATTTCTATCTCAAAGGAAATACGTGCTTGAGATTCTTGCTGATATGGGTTTACTTGGAACTCGAACTTCTGAATTTCCAATGAAGCAACATATCAAGCTTAATTGTTCTGATGGGGAGCTTTTAGATGATCCTTCTCAATATAGACGGTTGATTGGTCGACTCATTTACCTGACTATTACTCGATCTGATATTGTTTACTTCGTCAATATTCTAAGTCAGTTTATGAGTCAACCTCGTCAACCACATCTACAAGTTGCTTTGCGAGTTCTACGATACTTGAAATCATCACCGGTGCAACGTATTCTCTTATCATCAAGTAGCTCACTTCAACTTTGAGCTTATTGTGAGTCAGATTGGGCTAGTTGCCCCATGACTCGTCGTTCCACCACTGGATACTACATTTTTCTTGGAGAAAGTCCTATTTCTTGGAAAACTAAGAAACAAACAACTGTATCATGCTCATCTAAAGAGGCTGAATATCGTTCAATGGTTTTTGCTAGTTGTGAGGTGACTTGGCTGACCTATTTTCTAACAGATTTATGTGTACCACATATGCGTCCAGTTCCTTTACATTGTGACAACCAAGCTGCTTTACACATTGCCACCAATTAGTTTTTTCATGAGCAAACAAAATATATCGAGCTAGACTGTCATCTTATCTGAGAAAAGATTCAAGCTGGCAAACTTCAACTCATTCACGTTCCTTCAGCTCAACAAATTGCAAAAATGTTCACCAAACCCCTGGGCCGCCAACCTTTTATCCACTTATGTCACAAGTTGGGCATTTACAACATTCATGCGCCAACTTGAGGGGGAGTCTTGGAAATCTTCTAGACATCACATTCTGCATGTGCAGAATTTTTTATTTCCTTATGTTGTTTCAATCCCGATAGTCAAGGGATTTGTTTATAGAATATTCTACATCAATCCCATTAATGATGGGATTTAATTGCCTGATATGTAAAGGGCAATCCCCTCGTCCATGAGATTGCTTTGTCTCTTCCTTGTATATAAGTTGTGCATATGAAAAGTAATAAAATAAGCAAAAATTCAGCCAACTCTTTATATATTCACAATCAAAATTTCTATTTATTTCTTCTCTCTCACTATGCCAACGGC
>CAUOFW020001680.1:53735-94415 GCA_963454935.2 Ilex paraguariensis | reverse complement strand
ACTTTGAAGTGACAAATAATAAATTCTTCTAAAAGAGAAAATTAAACATTTTACCATTGTTAGGAGAGGTTTAAGAAACTACTTGCATCATGTTCTCATCATGGATATGAAAGTTGGTAGATTATAAGTTTTTCCTGAGAGCTTTATCTTCACAAATGAGGCAATTTGTAGAAATGATGTGTAATGGAGAGTTCATGGCTAAAGAACTAGAGGAAGCATTTGATTACTTTGATTCCCTAGCCGACAATGCCCAAGCTTGGGACACTCAATCCCTTGATTCTATGTTTAAGGCCTCAAATGCACCATTTGGAGGGGGAAAGTATCAATTGAAGTAGGAAGATGACTTCAATGCGAGGATTGCAATTTTGGCTAGCAAGATTGAGGCCGTGGAGATGAAAAAGATGCATGCGGTTCAAATTGTGCCTCAAGAAGAGTTGTGCTCAATTTGAGATTAAATGGCATTCAACTAGTGAGTGCTCTACGATCCCCACTTTAAAGGAGGTGTTAAGTGACCAAACCAATGTGGTGAATGCCTTTTCCAAGCCCTATAACAATCATCACTCAAACACTTATAATCCAGGGTGGAACCTAATTTTAGTTTGAGAAATGACAATGCCACACAACAACCTTATCCCCAACCATCTCCTTAAGGGTCATCCAATTTTGTTCCTTATACACCACCACCTAAGAGATCTTTGTAGGACACCTTGCAACAATTCATCAGTACCCAAACCACAATGCATACCCAAACCACTCAAGCCCTTGGCTAATTGATTNAATGCAAAAGCTTTTGAATCCAAATATGAAGGAGGTGGTTAGAAAAAAGGTGCTGAAGTTGTTAGATGTGGGAAGGGAATCATTTATCCTATTGTAGATAGCAAGTGGGTAAGTCCCACTCAAGTGATTCCTAAGAAGTCCGTTGTGGCAANATTCTCGTGCCACCAAGAAAAAGGAAAGTTTCTAGCACAACCTCAACCAAATCCACGAGGCCAACTCAAGTGGGAGTCTCTTTGTCCACACTGGATGCCACCTAAGAGTAAGTAAAGGCTATCACTACCCTTAGGAGTGGAAAAGTTGTAGATAAGATCATCCCCTTGAAGGCTCAAGAGCCTAATGAGAGTGAAAAAATCACTAGGAAAGATAAGGGTGATGACTATGTTGAGCCTAACATAAAAGATGTGTCTAGTGGGCCACCTAGATGTCCAATACCTGCATCTTTTCCTCAAAGGTTGGTCTCACCATCAAAGGCCAATCTAAATTCTAAAATTTTAGAAGTGTTCAAACAAGTCGAGATTAACATTCCATTGCTAGATGTCATCAAAAAAATTCCATCATATGCTCAATTTTTTAAAGACTTGTGTATCATCAAGATAAAGCTTAATATTCAAAAGAAATCCTTTTTTACTGAATAAGTATCCTCCATCATTCAACATAATAACCCTCTAAAATAAAAGGATATTTGTTGTCCCACCATTGCATGTGTCATATGGAAGTTCAAAATTGAACAAGCATTACTTGACTTTGGAGATACTGTGGAGGATTTTGAGGGGTATGGTGGAGGATGTTTTGGTACTAGTTACAATTTCTACTTTTCGGTTGACTTCATTATTCTAGACATTCAACCCATTGTGAACACAAAAACTAAAATTCCTATCATATTAGGTCACCCAGTTTTTGCTACATCTAATGCTTTGATTAATTACCGAAATGGAGTGACAAAATTATATTTTGGGAATATGAATTTAAAGTTGAACATCTTCAATGTGTGTAAACAATCGGGTGGTGTGAGTGATGAAATGCATGAAGTCAACCTAATTGATTCCATGGTGCATGATCAACTTAATAGTTCTTCTTTGTCCAAACCTCTTGGAGCCTGTTTACTTGAAAAGGATAGATCCTTTCTAGAATTTGATGATGATAATGATGAGGTTAATGAGCTTACAAACTTGTTAAATTCTTCACAAATTTTTGAGACAAGAGAGTGAAAATCCAAATTTGAAGAACTTTTGCCGAAGACCACCCCTCCAATTCCTTCAAGCATTCAAACACCCAAGTTAAGAGTTAAATCCCTTACTAATGGACTTGAAATATGTTTTCCTTGAAGAAGATAACACCTTTCCGGTAGTCATTTCATCTTATCTCATCTCTATGAGACTCAAGAGGGTAAGCTTCTCCAACTTCTTTTTAAGCATAAAACAATTGGATAGGCGATTGTGGATATAAAAGGGATTAGCCCTTTTGTGTTCACTCATAAGATCTATTTAAACCATGATGCAAAACCTACAAGGGAAATGCAAAAGCTTTTGAATCCAAATATGAAGGAGGTGGTTAGAAAAAAGGTGCTGAAGTTGTTAGATGTGGGAAGGGAATCATTTATCCTATTGTAGATAGCAAATGGGTAAGTCCCACTCAAGTGATTCCTAAGAAGTCCGTTGTGGCAATGGTCTCTAATGAAAATAATGAACTTGTTACTACTAGAGTCATCACCGGATGTAGGATGTGTATTGACTATAGGAAGTTTAATGTCGTGACTAGAAAGGACCATTTTTCTCTACCATTTTTTGGATCAAATTCTTAAAAAGGTTGTGGCTCATCTCATTATTACTTTCTTGATGGTTACTTTGGGTACAACCAAATAGAAATTGCTCTTGAGGATCAAGAGAAGACTACATTCACATGTCCATTTGGCACATTTGGCTATAGAAGAATACCCTTTGGTTTATGCAATGCATCCACGACCTTTCAACGGTGCATCTAAGCATCTTTAGAACATGGTAGAACAATTTCTTAATGTATTTATGGATGATTTTACTATAAAAAATTTCTTAATGTTTTTATGATTGTTTGACTAATCTTGAACAAGTGTTGATTAGGTGTGAAGAGAAAAACCTTGTGCTTAATTGGGATTGTCCTTGGGCATATCATCTCTTCTGAAATCATCAAATTAGAACAAACTAAGATTGAATTAATTTCTATTTTTTCCATCCCCAAATCCCTTAAAGATGTTAGATCATTTTTTGGACATGTCGGCTTTGATCGGAAAGAATGTTATTTTGAGTGGAGTGAGCATTGCCAAGAGGCATTTGAGATATTAAATGTTAAGTTCACCTCCACTCAAATCATGCAACCACCTGATTGGAGCTTTCCATTTGAGTTAATGTGTGATGCTAGCGATTATTCCATGAGGGCAGTTCTAGGCCAGAGGAAAGATAAAGAGCCTCATGTGATTTATTATGCTAGCCGCACATTGAATGATGCTTAAATGAATTATTCTACTATAAAAAAGAGTTGCAAGCAATTGTGTTTGCTTTAGACAAATTTTGTTCTTATCTTTTTGGCTCACCAATTGTTATTTTCATAGACCATGCCACTCTCAAGTACCTATTGACCAAGAAGGATGTCCCTTCTTACTTAGATGGATTTTATTGCTACAAGAGTTTGACCTTACTATCAAGGATAAAAAAGGGTAAAAAATGTGGTGGCGGACCATCTGTCGACAACAGTGTGGTTATTGAATCAACTCCCATCAAGGACACTTTTCTAGATGAGCAATTGTTTGCTATATCTTCTTTATCTTGGTGTATTGAACTTGTAAATTTTTTTGTCATAGGTGAAATACCCAAGCATTGGAATGCTCAAGAGATGAGAAAATTCCTAGTGGAAACTCACAACTTCTTTTTGGATGACTCATACTTGTTCAAATACTGTCTGGATCAAATCATCTGGTGATGTGTTCCCAATGATGAGGTAACAATTGTTATTACATTTTGTCATACGAATGAGGCTTGTGGTGGCCACTTTCCACATCGAATTTCGCTGCAAAGATTTTGTAATACAGATTTTATTGAACTACTTTGTTTAAAGATGTGTTTAACTTCTATAAGTGTTGTGAGCATTTTCAAATACTTAGGGGAATAACTCGAAGAAATATGATGTCTCTAAAGCCCATTTTACCAATTGAAATCTTTGATTGTTAGGGGATAGACTATATAGGCCCTTTTTCCCCATCATTTTTTGGTCATGAATATATTTTGGTGACGGTAGACTATGTCTCTAAATGAGTGGAGACGATACCATGTCATAACTTTTCACGATTTGGTATCCCTTGTGCCATGATAAGTGATGTGGGGTCACATTTTTACATCCGACCTTCGAAATGTTGGTACATAAATATGGTGTCACCCATAAGGTTGTGACTCCCTATCACCCACAAACTTGTTACTTGCCTGTGGAACTAGAGCATAGAGTTTTTTGGGCCATTAAGTCTTTTAATTTTAGCCTTGACAATGCAAGTTCACTAAGGAAATTACAATTGAATGAACTTGAGGAACTCTGAAATGAAGCATATGACAAATCTAGGATTAGTAAAGTGAGGATGCAATTTTTTCATGACTAACATATCTTGAAAAAATCTTTTTAAACCATATCAGAAAGTCCTCCATTATAATTCTTGATTGCAACATTTTCCCGGAAAGTTAAGATCAAGGTGGTCTAGTCCTTTCATTATTAGAGAAGTGTTTCCTTACAGGGTTGTTGAGATTGAAAATCCTAAGAATGAGAATGTCTTTAAATTGAATGGTCAACGGTTGAACCATTTTTAGAAGGTGTGGTCCAAGAAGTGCAATCCATCGAGTTAATGGATCCCCACTATGAGTAATTTTATCAAACAACTCATTTTTTGTACATATGTGTTATGATTCTAACTTTTTGTTTTAGTTTTGTTGTTTTTAGGTTGAAACAATGAAGCATGAGGTATAATATTTCCCTTATACTCGAGTATCTTTATGTGAATTTATCTTTGTTTGATTATATATTGAGGACAATGTTATGTTTAGGTTGGGGGTGAGATCATACTTCATGTGATGTTGTGTTTGTCCTAGGTTATATCTTAATTTTTTTGCCAATTTTTGTTGCATGAGTTTTGTGATTGAATGATATTGTTTTTGTTTTTGAAGTAATGAAAGAGAAAAATAGATTTTTGACTAAGTGTGAAGTTCTAAGTAGTTTTGAGATTTTTGGAGAGGAAATTTTTTTCTAAGTGTTGGGATATGTTTTCTTGAGGATCAAAAAATTTTTAAGTGTTGAAANGTCGTGACTAGAAAGGACCATTTTTCTCTACCATTTTTTGGATCAAATTCTTAAAAAGGTTGTGGCTCATCTCATTATTACTTTCTTGATGGTTACTTTGGGTACAACCAAATAGAAATTGCTCTTGAGGATCAAGAGAAGACTACATTCACATGTCCATTTGGCACATTTGGCTATAGAAGAATACCCTTTGGTTTATGCAATGCATCCACGACCTTTCAACGGTGCATCTAAGCATCTTTAGAACATGGTAGAGCAATTTCTTAATGTATTTATGGATGATTTTACTATAAAAAATTTCTTAATGTTTTTATGATTGTTTGACTAATCTTGAACAAGTGTTGATTAGGTGTGAAAATAAAAACCTTGTGCTTAATTGGGATTGTCCTTGGGCATATCATCTCTTCTGAAATCATCAAATTAGAACAAACTAAGATTGAATTAATTTCTATTTTTTCCATCCCCAAATCCCTTAAAGATGTTAGATCATTTTTTGGACATGTCGGCTTTGATCGGAAAGAATGTTATTTTGAGTGGAGTGAGCATTGCCAAGAGGCATTTGAGATATTAAATGTTAAGTTCACCTCCACTCAAATCATGCAACCACCTGATTGGAGCTTTCCATTTGAGTTAATGTGTGATGCTAGCGATTATTCCATGAGGGCAGTTCTAGGCCAGAGGAAAGATAAAGAGCCTCATGTGATTTATTATGCTAGCCGCACATTGAATGATGCTTAAATGAATTATTCTACTATAAAAAAGAGTTGCAAGCAATTGTGTTTGCTTTAGACAAATTTTGTTCTTATCTTTTTGGCTCACCAATTGTTATTTTCATAGACCATGCCACTCTCAAGTACCTATTGACCAAGAAGGATGTCCCTTCTTACTTAGATGGATTTTATTGCTACAAGAGTTTGACCTTACTATCAAGGATAAAAAAGGGTAAAAAATGTGGTGGCGGACCATCTATCGAGAACGGTGTGGTTATTGAATCAACTCCCATCAAGGACACTTTTCTAGATGAGCAATTGTTTGCTATATCTTCTTTATCTTGGTGTATTGAACTTGTAAATTTTTTTGTCATAGGTGAAATACCCAAGCATTGGAATGCTCAAGAGATGAGAAAATTCCTAGTGGAAACTCACAACTTCTTTTTGGATGACTCATACTTGTTCAAATACTGTCTGGATCAAATCATCTGGTGATGTGTTCCCAATGATGAGGTAACAATTGTTATTACATTTTGTCATACGAATGAGGCTTGTGGTGGCCACTTTCCACATCGAATTTCGCTGCAAAGATTTTGTAATACAGATTTTATTGAACTACTTTGTTTAAAGATGTGTTTAACTTCTATAAGTGTTGTGAGCATTTTCAAATACTTAGGGGAATAACTCGAAGAAATATGATGTCTCTAAAGCCCATTTTACCAATTGAAATCTTTGATTGTTAGGGGATAGACTATATAGGCCCTTTTTCCCCATCATTTTTTGGTCATGAATATATTTTGGTGACGGTAGACTATGTCTCTAAATGAGTGGAGACGATACCATGTCATAACTTTTCACGATTTGGTATCCCTTGTGCCATGATAAGTGATGTGGGGTCACATTTTTACATCCGACCTTCGAAATGTTGGTACATAAATATGGTGTCACCCATAAGGTTGTGACTCCCTATCACCCACAAACTTGTTACTTGCCTGTGGAACTAGAGCATAGAGTTTTTTGGGCCATTAAGTCTTTTAATTTTAGCCTTGACAATGCAAGTTCACTAAGGAAATTACAATTGAATGAACTTGAGGAACTCTGAAATGAAGCATATGACAAATCTAGGATTAGTAAAGTGAGCATGCAATTTTTTCATGACTAACATATCTTGAAAAAATCTTTTTAAACCATATCAGAAAGTCCTCCATTATAATTCTTGATTGCAACATTTCCCGGAAAGTTAAGATCAAGGTGGTCTAGTCCTTTCATTATTAGAGAATTGTTTCCTTACAGGGTTGTTGAGATTGAAAATCCTAAGAATGAGAATGTCTTTAAATTGAATGGTCAACGGTTGAACAATTTTTAGAAGGTGTGGTCCAAGAAGTGCAATCCATCGAGTTAATGGATCCCCACTATGAGTAATTTTATCAAACAACTCATTTTTTGTACATATGTGTTATGATTCTAACTTTTTGTTTTAGTTTTGTTGTTTTTAGGTTGAAACAATGAAGCATGAGGTATAATATTTCCCTTATACTCGAGTATCTTTATGTGAATTTATCTTTGTTTGATTATATATTGAGGACAATGTTATGTTTAGGTTGGGGGTGAGATCATACTTCATGTGATGTTGTGTTTGTCCTAGGTTATATCTTAATTTTTTTGCCAATTTTTGTTGCATGAGTTTTGTGATTGAATGATATTGTTTTTGTTTTTGAAGTAATGAAAGAGAAAAATAGATTTTTGACTAAGTGTGAAGTTCTAAGTAGTTTTGAGATTTTTGGAGAGGAAATTTTTTTCTAAGTGTTGGGATATGTTTTCTTGAGGATCAAAAAATTTTTAAGTGTTGAAAAAAGTACTCCCAAAACCTCAAGTTCGGACTTTAAAAGATGAAGTTCAGACGTCATTTCATTAGGAACAAGAAGGCATTCTCTGAAGTTCGTGTCTAGACGTACTTAAGTCCATGTCCGAATTGGTGTTCATTAATTGCTAACGTCCCAGCTACCTAATTTTTAATGACGTCCGGACATCATTTGATCCACGTCTGGCACCACTTAAGAGCATTGCGGGCAATAGAGCCCGCACTTCTACATCACAGAACCCATTGCCTAAGCCCGATAGTGCCTGATTCTCTTCATATGATCTTAGCCATCGATTTCTTGACCATTTTTAGTCAAAGCGCATGCCTAGAGAGGCCAGTCCAGTTAGATGAGTTTGAGAGGATGGGTATCAAGGAGATGATGTGTGTCCAGACGTTGGGCACAATTTCTAGAGATAAGTTGGGAGGGGTCCTAGTTATTGTGTGGGAGTTATACTATAATGCTCAGTGGGACCCCTAGATTAGATGCCTAAGGGCTTGGGTCCGAGGATAGGGATTTGCAGTACATGTCACCGACATTATTGAGGTAGTACAACTTGAGCAGGCTAGAGTGCCTCAGCCTCAGTTCCCCTCTTCTCTTGTGGACTTGTCCGTGGTGGCACAGCCAATGGTGATCCAGATTATGTCTGATATCTACATCTTGATTTTTGCCATAGATGCGCAACAATGAAGTGTATCCAAACCCAGCTTGACTTATTCATGCCATTACCATAGGTCTGACTATTGATATCCCCTCTTACATTTTGTCGGATATTAGGTAGGGGTGGAGTGGACAGGTAGGAGATCTCTACCATTCCCCGGGTTGTCATTGCTTTATGTCTAACCAAAGGGGTGGTGATAGACCCCAGCTATCCGAGGACCTCCAGAGTGGCAAAGATCAACTCTGGTACGATACTCAAGAGTTGGGCTACAATTGATACAATTAGGGGAGCACACAACAAGACAATCTTGTAGTGGATGTGAGAGATATCGCTAATTATCTTGACTAGGAGCCACAACTGGATCCTTTTGATGAGGAGGGTGATCCCGCACTGATCGCCAGTTGCTATTTGAGCTTCTAAGGAGGATAGAGAGGCAAGATGCAGAGCTAGCTGATATCAAGCAGTTGTTGGGGGGTAAAGGACGTGGTAGAAGCCGAGCTCGAAGTCGTGGCTATAGTGGAGCTAGAGGAACTGGGATTGATGGTGATGACGGAGTTGAGTTTGAGGGATGGGGTTCTGCCTCCTTTGTTTCTTCTAAGAGTCCCTTTTTTTTTTTTTGTTATTGTATTTTCTTTTATGTTTTAGTTCATGTTAGGAATGGTGAATCAAAGCATTAGGATAATGATGTATACGCTTGATCAAATCATATTTTGCTATTTTTTAGCCACTTTTTGTAATACTAGCAATGCACCACGTGCATTGCACGTGAATAGTTTTGTATACAAAAATTAATAAAATATATTATATATGTTTGAATTAAGTATTATCCCAGATTTACCAAATTTAATTTTTTATTGCTTATGTTCTGTTTTAAGATTATGAAAACTTTGTATGTTCATAAAATTCTTTATTTTTTAAGAATTTTGTGATTGAGATTGATTTTTCAGTGATGTTTGAGAAATTAATTTTTTTGAAAAATTTCATTCACACCCCTTGTAATTAAGTCTAAATTTAATAACACATTCTCCCGATTCTGAAACTTCACTATCACCCCCTGTCAGTGTTTGTTGGATTATGGCGTTAACGGTGATTGTTAATTTACAAAAATACTCCTGAATATTTTATAGGGTAAATTTTATTCATACCCCTTGTAAATAGACATAACTTGAACGACACTCCCTGTAAATAAACATAACATCAACGATACCCCTTGTAAATAGACCTATCTTTAACAATACCCCCTTCTAATTCTGAAATTTCAATACACTCTCTTTTAATTTTATTATATTAATATTTAGATTCATCAATTTAATATTTAATTTTATCAAATTAATGTCGTTCATTTAATTTAAACTAAATTAACATTACATCTCATCAAATCAACACAAATTGATATTTAATTTTATCACATTAGCATTTAGCTATATTAATTTAATATTTTATTTCATCAAATTAATATTATTTCTTTAATTTAACATTAAATTATTATTTAATTTCATCAAATCAACACCTAATTGACATTTAATTTTATTAAATTAAAATTTAGTATATTAAATAGAATATTAAATTATATTAATTTAACATTTAACCTTATCAAATTAATATCAATTATTTAATTTAACAACAAATGAACATTCAATTTCATTAAAGCAACACTTAAATTTATTTAATTAACATTAAATTTTATCAAATCAACACTGAAGTAATATTTAATTTTATCAAATTAAAATTAAATTAATATTTAAATTTATCATATTAAGACCAAATTTATTAAATTAATATTAAAATTTATCAAATAATATTAAAATGTTATATATGAATGGTGATGTTGTCGAGGACAGACGATAGCAGAGAAGATAAAAATGAATGAAATTTTGACATTGACTTTATCGATTATAATTTTATTTTAGAAAAATTATTTTTAACTATAAAATAAATTTTAAACCCTGTAATTTATAGCGAACAACAAAAAACATATTATAGAGGGAACTTATGGAATATAAGAAAATAAAAAATCGAAAAGTATACTTCTTACCCAACAACTTCTAAGAAAATGTACTTAAAGACTTAAAAGTCTAACGGGAGTTTTGGATGAAAAAAATTTAAAACAATTTGCATGAAAAAAATTAAAACTATCTACATGAAAAAAAAAATTAAATAAAACTGCATGAAAAAATTATAAAAAAAAAAACTGCATGAAAAAAATTAAAAATATCTACATAAAAAAAATAAAAAAAATTGCATGAAATTTTTTTTTTAAAATCTACATGAAAAACATTTATAAATCTGCAAGAAAAAAAATAATTTTTTTTTACCAACTTAGGTGGTGATTAATCACTGTGAAGAACAATTTGAAGAATAATGATTGGTTTTAGTCCCTTATGTCTTCTAGCAATCCCATATCGTTTTGAACCTTCACAAACAACAAAAAGTGTGGTATATATAGTGAAAAAAGGGTTGAGGGCATTTTAGTATATTTACATAAGAAATGATAGTTTTAGCATTTTCAAAAAATTTATAATCAAACTGTTACTTTTTGTACTAGCAAAGTTAAAAATTACCATTAAGGGGGTGTCTTTAATTTAAAAGTATACAACAGAAAGGGGTGCAGTGAAGTTTCAGAATTAAGAGGGGTGTCATTGAATTTAGACATAACTAGTGGGGGTGTGGATGAAATTTTTCCTAATTTTTTTGAAATTTGATTTGATTAGAATTCCACTTCCTTGAATAAAATAAATAAAATTGTCAATATACTAATTATTTTGGGACCTTACAATAATGAGGAATTAGTTAGGTGCATTGAAATAAAAAACACTACTCTATAATATATAGGGAAAATTTCATCAACACCCCCTCTAAATAGCTCTATCTTCAACGACACCCCTTGCCTTTTCTGAAATTTCATTAACCTCCCTTGTCAGTGTTGGTCGGCTAACAAACATGACGGAAATAGACATTTTACCATTTTACCCATGAATTTTATAAAGAATTACATATTCACCAATTATTTTTCAAAAAACTATATATAAATATATATTCCTATTTCCAAGTGTTATGTGCAGTACTATTAAACTATATATAAATATTATATAGTTTAAGTGTACGGTGTCATCGATTTTTTTAAAATTTTTTTGAAAAAAAGATTTTGAATTTTTTTTTCTTGTATTATGTTTAAACGTACGATGTCACTGGTTTTTTNAAAAAAAATTGCATGAAATTTTTTTTTTAAAATCTACATGAAAAACATTTATAAATCTGCAAGAAAAAAAATAATTTTTTTTTACCAACTTAGGTGGTGATTAATCACTGTGAAGAACAATTTGAAGAATAATGATTGGTTTTAGTCCCTTATGTCTTCTAGCAATCCCATATCGTTTTGAACCTTCACAAACAACAAAAAGTGTGGTATATATAGTGAAAAAAGGGTTGAGGGCATTTTAGTATATTTACATAAGAAATGATAGTTTTAGCATTTTCAAAAAATTTATAATCAAACTGTTACTTTTTGTACTAGCAAAGTTAAAAATTACCATTAAGGGGGTGTCTTTAATTTAAAAGTATACAACAGAAAGGGGTGCAGTGAAGTTTCAGAATTAAGAGGGGTGTCATTGAATTTAGACATAACTAGTGGGGGTGTGGATGAAATTTTTCCTAATTTTTTTGAAATTTGATTTGATTAGAATTCCACTTCCTTGAATAAAATAAATAAAATTGTCAATATACTAATTATTTTGGGACCTTACAATAATGAGGAATTAGTTAGGTGCATTGAAATAAAAAACACTACTCTATAATATATAGGGAAAATTTCATCAACACCCCCTCTAAATAGCTCTATCTTCAACGACACCCCTTGCCTTTTCTGAAATTTCATTAACCTCCCTTGTCAGTGTTGGTCGGCTAACAAACATGACGGAAATAGACATTTTACCATTTTACCCATGAATTTTATAAAGAATTACATATTCACCAATTATTTTTCAAAAAACTATATATAAATATATATTCCTATTTCCAAGTGTTATGTGCAGTACTATTAAACTATATATAAATATTATATAGTTTAAGTGTACGGTGTCATCGATTTTTTTAAAATTTTTTTGAAAAAAAGATTTTGAATTTTTTTTTCTTGTATTATGTTTAAACGTACGATGTCACTGGTTTTTTTAAAAAAAAAAATTTTTAAAAATTATTTTGAATTTTTTTCCTTATATTATGTTTAAGCATACGGTGTCACCATTTTTTTAAAAAATTATTTTAAATTTTTTTCTTGTATTATGTTTAAACGTATGGTGTTACCGTTTTTTCTTTAAAAAAATTATTTTGAATTTTTTTCTTATATTATATTTAAGCGTACGGTGTCACCATTTTTTTAAAAAAAAAAAATTTCTAAAAAAATTATTTTAATATTTTTATTTGTATTATGTTTAAGCGTACGGTATTACTGGTTTTTTTTTAAAAATTATTTTAAATTTTTTCCTTGTATTATGTTTAAGCATCCGATGTCACCGTTTTTTTTTAAATTATTTTGAATTTTTTCCTTATATTATGTTTAACTGTACGATGTCACTGGCTTTTTTTTAAAAAAAATTTCTAAAAAAATTATTTTAAATTTTTTCTTTGTACTACGTTTAAGCGTACGGTGTTACCAGTTTTTTTTTTAAATTATTCTAAATTTTTTTCTTATATTATGTTTAAATGTACAATGTTACCAATTTTTTTTTAAAAAACTATTTTGAATTTTTTTCTTATATTATGTTTAAGCATACGGTGTCACCGATTTTTTTTTTTTCGTTTTTATTACGGTGTCACCGATTCATAGCACTAAATTTTTTATATTATTCTTCACCGGTTCATGCTAGGACCAGGCTTGGATTCATTGCCACGTTTTTGCAGTTAGGTGATTGAGTTGTTGAGGCATGTGAGACTGAGAGAGAGAGAGAGAGAGAGAGAGAGAGAGAGAGAGAGAGAGAGAGAGAGAGAGAGGGACAAGGGTTTCATGTGGAATAAGAAGGGTAAAATTTGTGAGACCCAATCACGCATTGCATGCGTATTAATATAATTTTATGGGTTAAATTATAATTATGTAAAATTATGAAAAGGTGAATTAAATTAAATCTTTTATAGGCATGATGTGAATGAGCATACATTGGGTAGGTGGACCCCGTTAGTGATGTATGAGTGAGACCATTTATAGAATTTTATCTGTGAAAATACTAGCGGGTCGATTTTGAAATTATTTAAAAATTTGAGGGGAGCAAGTGTAATTATTCACCTAACTTTACACATGTTTTTAAAATAAAAATAAAAGTGTGTCGTGTGTGTGTGTGCGTGCGCGCTTGCCATGTGTATGTGTGTGTGTGTGTTTAAAGGTGTTGAGTNTAAAAAATTATTTTGAATTTTTTTCCTTATATTATGTTTAAGCATACGGTGTCACCATTTTTTTAAAAAATTATTTTAAATTTTTTTCTTGTATTATGTTTAAACGTATGGTGTTACCGTTTTTTCTTTAAAAAAATTATTTTGAATTTTTTTCTTATATTATATTTAAGCGTACGGTGTCACCATTTTTTTAAAAAAAAAAAATTTCTAAAAAAATTATTTTAATATTTTTATTTGTATTATGTTTAAGCGTACGGTATTAC
Source organism: Ilex paraguariensis (assembly GCA_963454935.2). Taxonomy (NCBI): domain Eukaryota; kingdom Viridiplantae; phylum Streptophyta; class Magnoliopsida; order Aquifoliales; family Aquifoliaceae; genus Ilex; species Ilex paraguariensis. The sequence goes on along the minus strand of CAUOFW020001680.1, from coordinate 80,452 downwards.
TGGTTTTTTTTTAAAAATTATTTTAAATTTTTTCCTTGTATTATGTTTAAGCATCCGATGTCACCGTTTTTTTTTAAATTATTTTGAATTTTTTCCTTATATTATGTTTAACTGTACGATGTCACTGGCTTTTTTTTAAAAAAAATTTCTAAAAAAATTATTTTAAATTTTTTCTTTGTACTACGTTTAAGCGTACGGTGTTACCAGTTTTTTTTTTAAATTATTCTAAATTTTTTTCTTATATTATGTTTAAATGTACAATGTTACCAATTTTTTTTTAANTGTGTGTGTGTGTGTGTGTGTGTGTGTGTGTGCGTCTGATAGAGTTTTGAGGCCGAGAGTGAGGAGAGCAAGATAGGAGAAAAAAAAGAAGAGAAAGAAAAAAAAAATATATGTGGGTGGGTCTATTTGAACCGTGAGCACAGAAGGTATGTGTGTGTGACTCAATTAAATTGTACGTTGTGATTAATTTTAATATCTATGTTGTTATACATGTATGAGCTATTTTAGCATGTTTTAATGAGTAAGCTATTTTAATTTAAATTTGAGATTAATTAAATGTATTGCACATCACTAGTTAATTAGTGGGCTATCTTGTGTACAAATGATGAGCTGTTTTACTTTATGATCAAAACAGACTTTTTTAGAGTTTAATTAAGTGAATTGAGTACACTTAAGGGGCTGTTAAAATGGGTATTAAAATAAAGATGGGAAAAATGTAAAATATTGGCTATTTGAAATGTTCGGTATGTTTTCAAGGGCTAGGTTGGAACCGAAATTATGAGAGTGAAAAGGGTAATTTAAAGGTTCAATTAGGGGCTGAAATTTGCATGATTAAATGTGTGTGTAAGATTAAGTGTAGCTGTTTTAAATAAAATGTATGATAAAAATTGGAAAAGGGTGCCGGTAGCGCTGAAACCCTAATTTCTAAATGTTATTATCACATGTGCGAATTTTCATCCAAATAACCTGAAATTTTGCATGAAGCATTTTTAAATAATTCTTGATGTGATAATGTGACTTTGGAATGCAAATGAGTATAATATCTGGTGCGAAACGTATGAAATGCTGAAAGTGCAGTTTTTGAAATTCGGGGTTGAAATGTGTGAAAATGGACCCCCGGTCAATGTGTTTGACCTGCTGAATCCTAATTGTGATTAATGTGAGTGATTTTGAGAATTTGTGGAGGAAATGTGATCCCTAGAACAAAAGTGCTAGTGTGTGAGTGGATAGGACGGTAATCGGAGTTACCGAGACACTTTGCGGTGCATCATTTGTATGCATTAGTGCATGATTAATTATTAAATTTGATAACCATATTGATATTGTCATTACAAATGTGTTAGGTGGAAGGAGTGAGGCAGTCGGTGTTGAAACAGGTACAGTGACATCGAAAGGATCCACTAATAGGATCGGAGGGTCGTAGATTTGTACATCTGAGGTGAGTGTATATCTTTATATGTTTTGAAAATATTATTATCAGATGATAGTAAATTATAAAATTTAATAGTAATTTTTCAGGATTATGTGTTATGTGCTTATGTGATTGGATGATGCTTTGTACTGTGTATTGTGTATTGTGGAATGTGGCGCACTGTTTAAGACAGGGGCGTCGATGCCTGGTCACTGGACGTGCAATGATGTGCTAGCACTGTGGTATTCCCGGAAGGTTCGGGAGACACGGATCCATGTGGGATCGATTACCCAATGAGAGGTAGTGTGGATGTGATGTAGCTTGTGAATTCTTTGGAATTGTATTGATGTTGTTGTTTGATAAGTGTATCTACTTAGTATCTATCTACTTCAGTGTATTACTATCATTTTCATTTCATATATTGCATGTATACTCACTGAGCGCATAGTTTAGCTCACACCACTACAATTTTTTCTTTTCAGGTACTATAAAGGAGAATACAGACCGGTCCACTANTTCATTTCATATATTGCATGTATACTCACTGAGCGCGTGGTTTAGCTCACACCACTACAACTTTTTCTTTTCAGGTACTATAAAGGAGAATACAGACCGGACCACTGTTCAGTTGATTGAGTCTTGTGCAACGTTAGTGTGATACTACTCAGGTTGAGTGTCGGTATGACTAACCGTTGGGATGTGTATTATATTTATGAGAGATATTTATAGCACGTTAACAGTATATATATTTATAAATAGACTCAGTAAGCATATTTTGTGATGTATGCTATGTGGGTGTGAGATTTTGTATATGTCTATAACTTGGGAAATAAATGATCGGTATAGGTGTTTATATATAGTACAAGTTATCAGACAAGTTTTACCATCATGCTTAATAACTAAGGTGATGAGTGTTGTTGTTGCACCTATGGGATTATATCATGTTTGATTAGTCTAGCTTATAATAATTGTTCACAGGTGTATGTAAAACCTAGTCGTATCTCATCCTTGGGAGACCGGGATGGGGCGTGACAAATTAGTTGGTATCAGAGTTAAAGTTTATAATGTGGTAGTCGAGTTGGGTCTAGCGTGACAGTGAACTTAGGGATGAGTCTGTTTAGGTGGGGTGTTAGAGGTCCGTGTGAGTGTGTGAAACACATATTGCATGTTATCATTACCTATATGCGACATTCACATTTTTTACAGTGATACATGGAGGGAGAAGGGTCATCTGCTCGGGCTGGGGATAGGGGAAAACGACCCCAGGTGGAGGAGGAACCAGGTGATCGGGAGGCTAGGCAATTGTGGGAAGCAGCAACTAAGTACTTTGAGCAACATACAACGTGAGTGGAAACAGTAAGAACCAAGGGTACATTATACGAGCAGTTTAAAATGCTTGATCCACCAATATTTACGGGAACTGTAGGTCCGTTAGAGGCAAAAAATTGGTTACGACGCATCGAAAAGATATTCAAAGTGATGGGAGTTGGTGAGGAGGATAAATTGTTGTTGGCCACTTTTATGTTAGCAGAGGAGGCCCAGTATTAGTGGGAGGCTATGGAGAGAGCATTGCAGCCAGTGTGCGCTGANGAGTTGGTGAGGAGGATAAATTGTTGTTGGCCACTTTTATGTTAGCAGAGGAGGCCCAATATTAGTGGGAGGCTATGGAGAAAGCATTGCAGCCAGTGTGCGTTGCTGGGGAGGCCAGTTCAGTTTCCAGAGTTCCCATATGGCGACAGTTTACAGATGCTTTTGACAAGAAGTATTTTTCCTCGAGTTATCGATACCAGAAACAAAATGAAGTTTTACATCTACAGCAAGGGAATCAGTCAGTGCTGGAGTACGAGAGTAAATTTAGTACTTTGTCCAGATTTATGCCTTCTGTTGTTGCAGATGATGGGGAAAGATGCAGAAGATTCCAGATGGGGCTAAATTACAATATTAGATCTCGTATTTCAATGCTGGAGTTGACCACATTTTCAGAATTATACAACAAAGTCCTAATTGTGGAAGCTGATTTGAAAGAAATGAAAAGTGAAAGTGAACAGGTGAAAAGAGGAAGATATGAGCCAAGTGGACAGAGTTCCAAGGGATGTTTCTTTAGCAGAGCCTGGAAAGGAATGTTTCCAAAGGGTGCAAGTAAAAAGAAATCAGGAGTCCCATCCCAAAATCGAGGACAGGGAGTGAGTGGATCATCTTCCTTTGCACCGGGTTGAGAGATGGGGCAGTCTTAGGAGAGTACAGTTATCTGTTACCATTGGGGGCAGGTTGGGCACATTGTACGGAACTGTCCAATGGGAGGACCAGGAGCTGCTATGTCACGGCGTTGCTTTCTATGTTATTAGGAGGGACACATGCAGGGAGATTGTCCACAATATTCTACCCAGAGTTTATCGATAGGCAATGTACCTACGGTGTCTCGAGGAATAGCAAGCGGCAGGGGTCGCGGATGAGGAGGCAGCATTGAAGGTGGTGTTGTTGGTGGCAGTGGACTGAGCGAACCTGAGGCTGGTGGACGTGTCTTTGTGCTGACCCAGCAGGATGCTCAGGCGACCCCAGATGTGGTTACAGGTATGATGTCTATTTTTGGTCAGCAGACACGAGTATTGATAGATTCAAGTGCCACACGGTCATTTATATCACTGTCATTCTCCATGCATATTAATAGACGACCTACTCCATTAGACTGTGGCTTGACTATAGCTACTCCAATGGGTGACTGTGTGACAACCAGGGTAGTATATAGGGAGTGTCTAGTTCAAGTGGGTAATAGAGAATTACCTGCAGACCTGTTACCTCTTGACTTCCAGGATTTTGATGTGATTTTAGGAATGGATTGGTTGTTTGCATATCATGCTACTATTGACTGTTTTCGTAAAGGAGTCGTATTTAGAATTTCACATGTTCCTTTGTTTCGGTTCTTTGGAGAGTGACGCCTTGAGACGAGGAACTTGATATCAGCAATTAAAGCCAAGAAATTACTCAGGAAAGGATGTCATGGGTACTTGGCCTATGTGAAGGATACTCAGAGAGATACTTCTGAATTGAAGAATATTCCTATGGTTAGTGAATTTGCTGATGTGTTTCCTGAAGAATTACCAGGGTTACCAATGGAACGGGAGGTGGAATTTACCATTGAGCTTGTGCTAGAAACTAGTCCTATATCCACCGTATAGGATGGCTCAAGCTGAATTGAAGGAACTTAAAGTGCAGTTGCAGAATTTGTTAGAGTGGGGATTTATACGGCCTAGTGTATCTCCTTGGGGTGCACCAGTATTATTTGTAAAGAAGAAGGATGGCACTATGAGGTTATGTATTGATTATAGACAGCTGAATAGAGTGACTATCTGGAACAAGTATCCATTGCCGTGTATTGATGATTTGCTAGACCAGTTACAAGGTGCCCGGGTGTTTTCAAAGATTGATCTTCGGTCAGGTTATCATCAATTGCAAGTAAGGGATAGTGATATATCGAAGACTGATTTTTGGACCAGGTATGGATACTATGAGTTTCTAGTGATGCCTTTTGATGTGAAAAATGCTCCTACTGTATTTATAGATCTGATGAACCGAATATTTCAGCCATATCTTGATTCATTTGTGATAGTGTTCATTGATGATATATTGATATACTCTCATAGTGAAGAGGAGCATATGCAACATTTGAGGGTGGTACTGCAGACTTTGAGGGATAGGCGATTATTTGCCAAATTCAACAAATGTGAATTTTGGTTGGACAGGGTTGTGTTTTTGAGGCATGTGGTTTCTGGTGATGGTGTATGTGTTGATCCAGCTGAGGTTGATATTGTAGTTAACTAGGGAAGACCGAGGACAGTGACAAAGATTCAAATTTTTCTGGGATTGGCAGGTTACTATCGAAGATTTGTACAAAATTTCTCCATTATAGCTATGCCTTTGACCCGACTGACTCGGAAGAGTATGAAGTTTGAATGGTCTGAGAGATGTGAGCAAAGTTTCCAGGAGCTAAAGACTAGATTGACGACTGCACTAATATTGACCATTTTGTCAGGTAGTAATGGTTTCGTAGTTTATAGTGATGTCTCACATCAAGAGTTGGACTTNAATTGAAGAATATTCCTATGGTTAGTGAATTTGCTGATGTGTTTCCTGAAGAATTACCAGGGTTACCAATGGAACGGGAGGTGGAATTTACCATTGAGCTTGTGCTAGAAACTAGTCCTATATCCACCGTATAGGATGGCTCAAGCTGAATTGAAGGAACTTAAAGTGCAGTTGCAGAATTTGTTAGAGTGGGGATTTATACGGCCTAGTGTATCTCCTTGGGGTGCACCAGTATTATTTGTAAAGAAGAAGGATGGCACTATGAGGTTATGTATTGATTATAGACAGCTGAATAGAGTGACTATCTGGAACAAGTATCCATTGCCGTGTATTGATGATTTGCTAGACCAGTTACAAGGTGCCCGGGTGTTTTCAAAGATTGATCTTCGGTCAGGTTATCATCAATTGCAAGTAAGGGATAGTGATATATCGAAGACTGATTTTTGGACCAGGTATGGATACTATGAGTTTCTAGTGATGCCTTTTGATGTGAAAAATGCTCCTACTGTATTTATAGATCTGATGAACCGAATATTTCAGCCATATCTTGATTCATTTGTGATAGTGTTCATTGATGATATATTGATATACTCTCATAGTGAAGAGGAGCATATGCAACATTTGAGGGTGGTACTGCAGACTTTGAGGGATAGGCGATTATTTGCCAAATTCAACAAATGTGAATTTTGGTTGGACAGGGTTGTGTTTTTGAGGCATGTGGTTTCTGGTGATGGTGTATGTGTTGATCCAGCTGAGGTTGATATTGTAGTTAACTAGGGAAGACCGAGGACAGTGACAAAGATTCAAATTTTTCTGGGATTGGCAGGTTACTATCGAAGATTTGTACAAAATTTCTCCATTATAGCTATGCCTTTGACCCGACTGACTCGGAAGAGTATGAAGTTTGAATGGTCTGAGAGATGTGAGCAAAGTTTCCAGGAGCTAAAGACTAGATTGACGACTGCACTAATATTGACCATTTTGTCAGGTAGTAATGGTTTCGTAGTTTATAGTGATGTCTCACATCAAGAGTTGGACTTTGTGTTGATGCAGCATGGTAGAGTGGTTGCTTATGCCTCTAGACAACTGAAATCTCATGAGTGCAATTATCCCACCCATGATTTAGAGCTTGCAACTATTGTGTTTGCACTAAGGTTATGGAGACATTTCTTATATGGGGTTACGTGCGAGATTTATACAGACCACCAGAGTTTGAAATATCTATTTACCCAGAAAGAGTTGAACTTGAGGCAGAGGCACTGGATTAAGCTTATTAAAGATTATGGCTGCACTATTCATTGCTAGCCGGGGAAAGCAAATTTTGTGGCAGATGTTTTGAGCCGAAAATCATCTGACAGATTGACTAGTTTACGAGTGATTCGGAGGAGTTTATTTGTAAATTTGAAATCTTTAAGAGTGCAATTGGGGATAGGAGAGATTGCAGCTCCACTTGCTACACTGACTTTGAGACCAGTGTTGGTGGATAGGATTAGAGAGGCACACCAGTTTGATCTCCAGATTGAGAAATTGGAAAAAGAGGTGAAAACTAGGGTGAGGACTGATTTTATTATTGATAATGTTGATGTTTTGTTATTTGGGTCTCGGTTATGTGTACCACATGATGCAGGGTTAAAAAGAGAGATTCTGGAGGAAGCACACAGTCCAGCATATGCTATGCATCCAGGTAGTACAAAGATGTATCATAACCTAAGATAGCATTATTAGTGGCCTAGGATGAAACGAGAGATATCTGAGTTTGTAGCTCGATGTTTGGTATGTCAGCAGGAGAAGGTTGAGCACCAAAGACCAACCGGGTTATTACAGTCTCTACCAATTCCAGAATGGAAATGAGAGCATATTACTATGAATTTTGTGAGTAATTTGCCCCGTATGCAGAAAGGACATGAGGCTATATGGGTGATAGTTGATAAGTTGACGAAGTCTGCTCATTTTCTAGCTATTAAAATGTCTTATGCTCTTGACATACTAGCTAGATTATATATTGATGAGATTGTGAGATTGCATAGTGCACCTGTATCTATTGTCTCTGACAGAGATCCACGCTTTACTTCGAGGTTTTGGCCTAGCTTACAGACTGCGTTGGGCACTACTTTGAAGTTTAGTGCATCATTCCACCCACAAACAGATGGACAGTCAGAGCGAACTATCTAGACATTGGAGGACATGCTGAGAGCTTGTGTCATGGACCTTCGAGGTAACTGGGATAATTCTTTACCTCTGATTGAATTTGCTTATAATAACAGTTACTAGAGTTCAATTGAGATGACATCATATGAAGCATTGTATGGGAGAAGTGTAGGACCCCAATGTGCTGGAGTGAAGTGGGTGAGAGGAAGTTATTGGGTCCAGAGCTTGTGTAGCTAACTGCTGATCAGATTAAAGTTATACAGGAGAGGTTACGGAGTGCACAGAGCAGACAGAAAAGTTATGCTGACAATCGCCGACGTGACTTGGAATTCAAGGTGGGTGTTCGAGTGTTTTTACGGATATCACCTTGAAAGAGGTCATTCGTTTTGGTAGGAAAGGGAAGTTGGCTCCTCCGTATATTGGTCCGAACAACATTGTGGAGCAGATTGGAACTGTTGCATACCGATTGAAGTTACCAGTAGAGTTGTCCAGGTTGCATGATGTATTTCATGTGTCTATGCTACGGAAGTACATGCCTGACTCATCACATGTGTTGACTTCAAAATCGAAGAAATTAGCTGAGGATTTGACTTATGTAGAGCAGCCGGTTCAAATTTTGGGTAGGAAGGAGAAGGTATTACGTACAAAGACGATATCATTGGTAAAGGTTTTGTGGCGTAGTCACTCAGTAGAGGAAACAACATGGGAGACTGAGGAAAGTATGCGGGCTCAATATCCTCATTTATTTGGTGCAAGTAAGTAATTTTGAAGACGAAATTTTTATTAGTGGGGGAGAGTTGTAAGACTCAATCACGTATTGCATGCATATTAATATAATTTTATGGGTTAAATTATAATTATGTAAAATTATGAAAAGGTGAATTAAATTAAATCTTTTATAGGCATGATGTGAATGAGAATACATTGGGTAGGTGGACCCCGTTAGTGATTTATAAGTGAGACTATTTATAGAATTTCATGTGAAAAAATTCTAGGGGGTTGATTTTGAAATTATTTAAAAATTTGGGAGGAGCAAGTGTAATTATTCACCTAACTTTACACATGTTTTTAAAATAAAAATAAAAGTGTGACGTTTGTATATGTGTGTGCACGCTTGCCGTGTGTACGTGTGTGTGTGTGTGTTTAACATAGTAAAAAATGTGTGTGGGCGTCTGATAGAGTTCTGAGGCCAAGAGTGAGGAGAAAAAAAAATATACGTGCGTGGGTCTATTTGAACCGTGAGCACGGAAGGTATGTGTGACTCAATTTAATCGTACGTTGTGATTAATTTTAATATCTATGTTGTTATACATGTATGAGCTATTTTAGCATGTTTTAATGAGTAGGCTATTTTAATTTAAATTTGAGTTTAATTAAATGTATTACACATAATTAGTTAATTAGTGGGATATTTTGTGTACAAATGATAGGCTGTTTTACTTTATGATCAAAACAGATTTTTTTAGAGTTTAATTAAGTGAATTGAGTCCACTTAAGGGGCTTTTAAAATGGGTATTAAAATAAAGATGGGAAAAATGTAAACAAATGACTATTTGAAATGTTCGGTATGTTTTTTAGGGTTAGGTTGGAACCGAAATTATGAGAGTGAAATGGGTAATTTAAAGGTTCAATTAGGGGCTGAAATTTGCATGATTAAATGTGTGTGTAAGATTAAGTGTGGCGGTTTTAAATAAAAAGTACAATAAAAATTGGAAAGGGGTGCTAGTAGCGCCAAAATCCTGATTTTTAAATGTTATTATCACATGTGTAAATTTTCATCCAAATAACCTGAAATTTTGCATGTAGAATTTTTAAATAATGCTTGATGTGATAATGTGACTTTGGAATGCAAATGAATATAATATCTGGTGCGAAACGTATGAAATACCATAAGTGCAGTTTTTGGAATTCAGGGTTGAAATGTGTGAAAATGGACCCCCGATCAATGTGTTTGACCTACTGAATCCTAATTGTGATTAATGTGAGTGATTTTGAGAATTTGGGGAGGAAATGTAATCCCTAGAACAAAAGTGCTAGTGTGTGAGTGGATAGGACGGTAATCGGAGTTACCGGGGCACTTTGCGGTGCATCATTTGGATCCATTAGTGCATGATTAATTATTAAATTTGATAACCATATTGATATTGTCATTACAAATGTGTTAGGTGGAAGGAGTGAGACAGTCGGTATTGAAACAGGTATGGTGACACCAAAAGGATCCACCGATAAGATTGGAAGGCCGTAGATTTGTACATCTGAGGTGGGTGTATATCTTTATATGTTTTGAAAATACTATTATCAGATGATAGTAAATGATAAAATTTAATAGTAATTCTTCAGGATTATGTGCTACGTGCTTATGTGATTGGATGATGGTTTGTATTGTGTACTATGTATTGTGTATTGTGTATTGTGGAATGTGGCGCACTGTTTGAGACAGGAGCGTCGATGCCTGGTCATTGGGCATGCAGTGATGTGCTAGCACTGTGGTGTTTCCGGGAGGTTTANCGATGCCTGGTCACTGGGCGTGCAGTGATGTGCTAGCACTGTGGTGTTCCCTGGAGGTTTGGGAGACACGGATCCATGTGGGATCGATTACCCAATGAGGGGTAGTGTAGATGTGATGTGGCTTGTGAATTCTTTGGAATTGGATTGATGTTGTTATTTGATACATGTATCTACGTAGTATCTATCTACTTCAGTGTATTACTATCATTTTCATTTCATATACTGCATGTATACTCACTGAACGCGTGGTTTAGCTCACACCCCTACAGTTTTTTCTTTTTAGGTACTATAAAGGAGAATACAGAAAGGCCCATTGTCCAGTTGATTGAGTCTTGTGCAACGTTAGTGTGATACCACTCAGGTTGAGTGTCGGTATGACTAACCGTTGGGCTTTGTATTATATTTATGAGAGAAATTTATGGCACGTTAATGNAAGGAGAATACAGAAAGGCCCATTGTCCAGTTGATTGAGTCTTGTGCAACGTTAGTGTGATACCACTCAGGTTGAGTGTCGGTATGACTAACCGTTGGGCTTTGTATTATATTTATGAGAGATATTTATGGCACGTTAATAGTATATATATTTGTAAATAGACTCAGCAAACATACTTTGTGATGTATGCTATGTGGGTGTAAGATTTTGTATATGTCTATAACCTGAGAAATAAATGATTGGTACATGTGTTTACATATAGTACAGGTTATCAAACAAGTTTTACCATCATGCTTAATAACTAAAGTGATGAGTGTTATTGTTACACCTGTGGGATTATATCATGTTTGATTAGTCCAACTTATAATAATTGTTCACAGGTGTATGTAAAACCTAGTCGCATCTCATCCTTGGGAGACCGGGATGAGGCGTGACAAAATTGGCATTTCATAAAAAATCTGGTATGACATCGATACTTTTCTGATTGTCAATAATGGCCGGTTACGGTAAATGGTGTCTTTGATTTAACAGTGTAAACCAGAAGGGAGTGCAATGAAGATTTAGAATAGGGAGGGGGTGTTTTTGAATTTATGCTTAACTAGAGGGGGTGTTGATGAAATTTTTCCTAATATATATTATCAAGCATAATAAAATTTTAAAAAATTCAAGTTTTTACTTAAAAATACAATACAATCTATTTCACACAAAATATTAATATAGATTAGAAATTTTATTGAACTCAAAGAATTATACTGATATAACATAAATTGATTTCAAAAAACTATATATACGATTATTTTTATCTTAGAAATGATGGTTAAACATTTCGATGAAAAAGAAAATAGACATATGTAGGTATAATATTATCTTTGCATATGCGATGAGTAATATTATACTGATGAAATTTTTGAACGTTTTTTTTTAACACTTTATTAAAAATATAATGATGCACATTATTTTAGAGGTTATATAGCCAACATTTTTTTTATAGAAATTGATATTTAAAATAGGGAATAGTTAATTAAAAGAGATGTTGGAGATAATTTAGTGATTTAAATACATAATGATAAGATGATAATTTAAATATTTAATTATAAAATGAGTGGTCTTTGCAATTTTTTATAAGAGTAAAATAAAGAATCCAAAGTTTTTCATATTAAGATACTTTTATTAGTAGTATAGATATATAAATGGTTACATGTTATCTTGAGCACTTGTTTTACTATATGTGATTATCATTGAATATTTTAATAAAACTTTATGTGCAAATTGCAATCATAATTAGAAGATGATGAGTTGAGCTTGAGATTTGCAAATGTTTAAGCACTAGATAGAGTTCATTTCTATATGTTTGTATCTCACATTGTGTTGCTTTGAAAACTCAACCCTTGTGCACATTTCTACTATACTAGATTGATAGTTCATTAGGTGTCTTGCTCCAAAGACTAGAAACAAAGAGTGGATATGCAAAGGCCTTAGAGAGTTTTGAGCCTTCATTTTTCAAGTTTTTACAACATTTACTCATTGATTAATTATTCTTTCTTCTATTTCCTTGAATGGTCTCTTTATTTTGGAATTGATCTAACATTGATGTGTTAAATGGCTTCATTTTTTTGAATTATATGTATGGGAAAGTGTGCTGCTAAGAAACTCTTGAGAAATGATATTAGGTCATTTTTGTTATCATTTGAACCTTAGCCCTATTCTTTGCATATCATTATCTCTATAAGTCGTGATTGATCCAAACAAAATATTTAATTTTTGAACCACATCATGTAACCAAGCTTAATATAGGTTGAATATCACTTGCCAGTGGTTATCCCAAGTTGGAGCATCTATTGTCTATGTATTGTGGGAAAGATGTTGGATAAGAAAGTTTGTGAAAAAAAATGATGAAATTGGGCATGTTGATGATATTTACATTTGGAAATTACTTTAGAGAGAGAGAGAGAATGTCTAGGAGTGAAGGTGTGGACAGTTAAGAGTTACATAGAAATGGTTGTGTAATTTAATGTTTTATCTTGGGATAAATCCTAAGGCCTAATCACAACCTAGTAAAGTCGTATTTGATCTCAAGAGTATATTGGTGATGCATGACTTATGTTAGTGAGGATATAGATAAAAGTTGTTGCATATTGATAGTTGATTTCCTTTCATTGGACTATGCTAAAGTCTTTTCTTTCAGTTACCGTTTATTGAAGCTAACATGTGGGCATCACTTTGTTTTGAATTGCATATCTTCAACTCACATTTGAACTATAAGTGATGAACTACAATAATCTGAGAGATTCTTTTAAAGAAGGGTTAATTGCACTAGAGTTCCCCAACATATGGACTTTGTCTCATTTTGGTCTCCAATGTTTCATTTGCATAATTTTGGTCCTTAAAGTATTAAATATGTTTCTATATAGTCCCTCGAGTAAACAACATCATAAACTTATCACATGATTCTTAAATATAGACAAAAAAATAACTTAGATAACTCTTAACCAAATTTTTGCTCAAATTTTAGTTAAATACCTACATAGAATAGTTTTGATTTTTTTGCGCTATCCAAATTTTGATCAAAAGCTACCCATATTACACATTTTTTTATCAAGAGCTACCCAAATTTTGTTTAAAAGTTATCAAAATTATTTTTTATCCATATTTATCTATTATGTGACAAGTTTATGATAAAAAAATCGTTAGCGATCTAGACATTGTTTGCTTAAAGGATTATATAGAAACATATTCAATACTTTAGGGATCAAAGTGATGCAATTGAAATATTGGAGACTAAAATGAGACAAACTTCATATTTTGGAGATCTCTATTGCAATTAACCCTTTAAAGAAATATATTTTGTGACAATTGAAATTGAAACAAATGGATTGATAGTTGTAAGGGTGAGCACTAAGTGCATTGTTGATTTGGTACAATTATTTCACACTACACACGAGTTTTCATGATAAATTAATATGTGTATACTTTCATATAGCGACGTGTTCCATATTTTGCTTAACAAATTCTTATTGATTGCATAGGACTCTAAGTTCTTGGATTATAATGTTTATTTGTATTATAAAATTATTATTTTGATATTCATTGACATTTAATGTTTGTGCGTAGCATCACTATAAACCCTCATGAGACGACACTCGTCTACTAGGGATCACTTAGGGGTTTAAAGGCTTGTTGCATGGGTTAAATGCAATCATGAGTCTTATGAAAGTGGATGTACATAAAGGTTTAGTTTATTTTCTTACTTTACTTCATCCTAGAGACTAATAAGAGCTAGGTTGGGTGGTGTGATTAGCCCTAAATATTGCATATTTATTCTATCATTTGTAGGCTAATTATCAATTTTCCAGGTGAAATGACAAGATTATGAGGCAAATAAGCAAACACGAGAGTGGATTGCATAAAGGAAAAGAGAAAATTTGAAGATTGAAGTTCAGAAATCCATTACTGAATGAAATTTATCCATATCCGGATGTGAGGTGCTACATCAGAGGCAAAAACAGGCTAAGCTCCTAGAAGGCCAAGTTTGGATATCATTGATCCACGTCCAAACGCATGTCTTTACTCCCAGCCAATCAAGAAAGCCCATTGATGCGAGAAGAGATCATCTTCCTCCTTGGGAAAAAAAGTACAAAGTACTTTTTGCAGAGTTTAGAGAGCTTTACCAAATTTGAAAATGTTCTATTTATTTTTCTTCCTTAATTTTGTAATTAGCACATTTCCTATGTCTGGCTAATCATTTATACTAAGGCTAGGGGAGATTTCATTTTAATTTGGTATGTAAATTAATCTTATGTTCTTCATATGATGATTACTTTATTAATCCAGTCCATCATATTTTAGCAAAACTTTCTCTTGATATATAATCTCTTGAATTATTATACTAATTGTGATGAATGCTTCAGATTCTCTATCAGCTAAGTAGTTAGATGTAGATACTTGGGTTGAATTGTTAAAGTTTTTATTTAATTAATTGATTTGCTAATTTTTATGAATTTGGATGTTTGATTGGTTAATTGTTTGATTTATCATTAACTCTGGCCATGTTAAATAATTGTAATTAACAATTGAATATTTGGATTCATTACAATTATTCATTGATTATACTCTAAGAGAATTTCCTAATTAATTATTGTCAACTCTCCCAATTGGGTTCACTCTCTAATTGATTCTCAATCGAAATTAGAAAATAGGATTAATTTGCTACCCAATGGTTATTGAAATAGTACCCAATGCCTTAGTATTTTTCCACATTACTTTTTTTTAAAACAATTTTGGTTTATTTGTTTTAAATTCCAATTACCAAATCATTCTCTCAAACAAACAACATATCTTCTTTTATTAATCTTTTTTCACTCCAAAATCTCCAATTCCTTGTGGATCGATCTTAGACTCTACCAAGAATTACTACTTATTTGACAACCTATACTTGAGTTTACAACTTTCGAATTGAATCAGTGTGCCAAAAGATTGTTGCACCAAAATTTGTTGTTATCGACGAAGGAAACTCAATCGACAAACATCTTTTAGACGATTGTTAATGATGGGTTCAATTGCTTTGTTTTAGGGCTTTTGGAAGAATTTTAAGGGGATAATCACACAATACATGAAACTAATAAAATATATTTCCTTTATTAATTTAGTTGAAAGCATTGTAGTTACAAAGAAGACTGAGTTAATAACCTTAATTACAACAATAACTACTTCCTAAAATTAATCTAAAATTACTCCTAAAAGTGTCCAAATTAGTGGTCTTTTGAGAGTTTGAATGTATCATTTAACTTCTCCATTATCTGTCTTTTATATCCACTACCTTCTATTAGTTTGTCTTCATCGACGGTTATCTAATTATTTCTCTTTTTTAAACAAGTTTGTGCATAATCATCTCCCACTTTACTTCACATTCTGACACGTGACATTTTCTCAACACATTTAAACTAGTCAGATGTCGATATATAAAATATTCCTCTAATTTTATATTTTAAGTTCAACCAGTGCCGTAGTCAAGTCCTTAAACTCTATTATTCTTATAACATTGACGAACTATCGCTTTGGATTAGATGTCATGTACTAGTTCAATTTATTAGCACGCGATATGACTGTTGTGTTGAATATTTTGTTGGTGTATTTTGCAATCTATCCGCACTTCCTATTGTAAGAAAAGGAAACTCTGTATAACCGCAGAGCGTTTTGTTTCCATGCATCCTTAAAGAGAATTTATTCAACTCATACATAATTAAAACCATTAATTAACTGTCCTTAACAAATATTAACTACAACAAATGAATGTCAAAGTGCCCACCACCCCATCCCCATCCCCATCCCCACCTCCACCCACCCCACCCATGGAGACTGCTCTTCTACCTCTCCTCCTTACCTTCTTCTCCTGCATGGCCTCATCAGCAAGAATGTTGAGCGCCGCCTACGTCTACAACCCATCGCCACCGCGCCCGTCGTGGGAGCAAATAGAGATAAACAACCTGAACAATTCAGTGGCTATCGTATCGTGTGGTCCGGATGCTCAAGGGGAGGGGCATGTAGTGGCTACACTAAATCCTCAGCAGACTATGAACTGGACAACATATGTCACATACCCATTTAAACCAAATACCTTGGCTTGTTTCGTATCATTCTACGGCGATCCGAGCAAATTCGTTAGCGAGTGGACAAATGAAAAGGGGTTTTTCTGTGCCTTTCCTCGACGTATATGTGGGTATGATTGTAAGTTCAGAATAATGGATGATGAGAGATATGAAGTTTATGATCAACGTCAAAAGAGATGGACCACTGGTTTGCATTCGGGAAACAAGACAGAAGCCATTAAAGCTTGTAAAAGTCAAAGTCATGACTCTATTTCCTAAGTCTGGACTCCTTTCCAAAGAAATAATATGTAATAAAATTGAAAGGGCAAAATGATACTTTGCATTTCGGAAGATTTTTGTATTCTGAATTAATACTTTAAAGGATCCAAATTTTTAGGGTTAATAACATTTTTAGTGTTTAAAGTATATATTTTTTGTCAGTTTAAACTTTACTATATTAATTTTATCAATTTAGTTCCTAAAATATTCATTTGTATCACTTTAGTTCCTAAATTTTTTGACGGAAGTGACCACGTATCATTTTTTTTAAACGGTATCACGTGTCCAACACGTGATCATTTTGTCAAAAATTTAACAATCCATCTAAGTAAAGACTAGAATGACACGAATTGGATATTTTAGGAATAAAATTGATATAATTAGAATTAAACTGGCAAAAAATACATATTTTAGAGACAAAAAATTTTATTAAACCAAATTGTTATATTGTACATTCAATCAAATAAAAAGGTAATATACTCTGTTTTAAGAAAATTGAATACAATTTTTTTTTTATCTGAAACAGTTACAACTGAGTATTATGCAAATGACTGTGTATGGAAATAGGATAATATAATAAATATAAAAAAAAGAATTTATAGACAAAAAGCAACCAACGTTTAATTTTAGACTATATATTTTTTTTGTATAAATAAAATTGCAATGTGAGCATCATAATATTTTCAAGGTGTATATTGAGAATTTAAAAATCTTTTGAAAGTGCAAAATATCATTCATCCAATCAAAAACACGTAAGTTTTTTGACACTGAAAAATGATTTTAAAAAGCAACATAAGAAAAAACAAAAAGAAAAAAAATGTTTCCTTTTTGTTTTGCTTTTCTCCTTCTTTGGGTCTGATCCGCTAAGTAGGGCTATTCAAAATTCTGCTCACCCATCCCATTTTGATTATTCAAAATTCCGCTTACCCATCCCATTTTGATTATTGAAATTCTGCAAAATTTTTGTTGGCCAATAAAAGAAATTTTAATATTTCGTAAAATCACGGGTAAGAATGCAAAAAACCCTAAAATTTTTGTATTCCTACTCGACTCACACAGATATTTAATTTTTTTTAAAAAAATAATATATTTGTTATAAAATAACGTCGTTTTATATGTTTATATAATCAAATTTATTATTTATTATTTAGTGTTATTGGCTTATTCATATTGTGTTGGTTTAAATGTTCTTATATCATATTTTAATAGCCTAATCGTAAAAGTAGCCCAAAAAATTGGTAATTGAGTTATTAAAATGATGTAAAAATTAATAATATGTGAGATAATTTTGGACGGAATTTGGCTTAGAACGGTATCCTCAATCGGGTAGGATCAACTAAAAACTTGGCCTTTCGTAATTCATCGACTCAAAAGACGAAATGCATTATTTCTTACCTGCAGACTCTAGCGAATAACCCCCTCGCTAAGGTTAGACCCAAATCTAGTATTGTCTTGTCAATTTTGCATTCTTTCATATAGCCCTTAGGACATGAGCGGACAAACTAATTTTATTTTTTGATGGGCCAGGCGTAAGGGCCCAACTCTTGCTATGAGCCCAGTTTAAATTAAGAGTCCAACTCCAAGAAATTCAACGCCCAAAGTATTCCACGTCTAATCAAGCTCATCAGGTTCGAGGAGTTTCATCAGTAGGAAAGGATCCAACGGTCATCCAAAATCCTCCTTCTACCCACCTTGGAGTAAGGGTCACCTAAGAGTCTCATCCTCGTCGCCTTGAAGAGAGTCAACTTTCACCTCATCCTTTGACCAAGTCCTATGAAGAGTATTGTAATTGTCTCGCCCATTGAAAAAAGGTTGTCACCTTTGCCTCTACCGAATCAGCTATTTAATTACTATTAAATCACCTCAATTCGTTATGACAGCCAGACTAGCTATTTAACTATTATGCATAATGAGACAACTGTTATGTAGGTTCAACCAACACTTGGGGGGCATCATTACACTTAATCTGAGCACAACTCTCTTCTCCCTCTCTAAGCTTGTAACTCTCAATTCACCTTATATACTTAAGTTAATAAAATACCTAACAACCCTTGTCATTTAAAGTGGATGTAGGTCATGTTGACCAAACCTCTATAAACCTTGTCTTCTTTCTCCCTCTACTTATTTATTGCATTTTGTACTGCTTACTTGACATATGGTGTGCTAACTAATTTGTGCATCATTAGTTTGACACCGTTTATGGGAACGACAAAATTCTCACCTAATTACCTTTTTTAATATACCAATGACGATCACCACCTGATCCATGAATCAGATTGAAGACAATCCAGCACAAGAGGAAAATGTTGCTCATCCACCAACCAATCCTGTTCCGAATGCACAACAAATGCTAGAAACAATGCAATAGCTTGTAGCTCAAAACCAGTAGATTTTGCAACTGATGCTCACTAGACAACAAGGAGGGGCACAACCTGTGATACCCCAAGCTAGAGGAACTCCACGCCCTGTGCATCAAGGAGCTCTCTACTTGGGGGCGCCCCATACAAGGGAGCCCAACATGAGGGACCTCCACCTCCACTTCAAAACTCCTTATTCTGGAGATCCCCATTTTCAAGAGGATGAGGGCGAAAATCAAAGTGTGGAGCATGTGAGCCATTTTCATGACAATTTCAAAGGAGTCCCAAATCACTGGGCGAAAAAATCAAAAAAATACAAAATCAACTAGGCGACGTCTTCAATGCTATGAAGGCACATGTACTAAAAAACCGTGGACTACCTTGTTAGGTGAACAGACACACCCTTCATACCTAACGTGGCGAACTACCTACTTCTCCAGAAGTTCAAAATGTCATCCGTTGAAACCTTTGAAGGTACAAAGGTCTCACTTGATCACCTCGAAACCTACAAAACCTTAATGTAACTGCACAACATCCCCGATGAAATTATGTGTAGGGCATTCACAACTACTTTGAAGGAATCAGTGCGACAATGGTTCGCCAAACTCACCCCGGCCTCTATAGGCTCCTTCGCAGAACTGAGCAAATCCTTTGTGACACAGTTCATTGGTGGATGCTGCCATCAAAAGCCTGCCACCTATCTGCTCAACATAAAACATGATTGAGATGAGAGCCTAAGGAGTTACTTCACTCGTTTTAACGAGGAGGTCCTCCAAATCGAGGAGCTCAATGACAAAGTCACCATGATTGCCTTCCTGGGAGGCCTCCGCTCATCGAGTTTTCTCTTTTCAATAATGAAGTGACTACCAAAGAGCATGCCAAAACTATTGGCAAAAGCTCAAAAATATATGAATATTGAGGACATCAACAGGTTCAAGCGAGGTGAATCATCTCACCGACTATCTATGCTCTACTCTCAAGCAAGTAGTTTATATCTCCAGCTTAACAGCCTCTCTCGCGGGTCGCCATAAAAAGCTTGGTCTATCTTGGCTCTGCTTTCAAGCAGGTAGCCTATTTCCAGCTTAGTAGCTCTCTCGCGATTTGCCAAAAAAACTTAGCCTATCTCTTTTTTGCTCTCTCTCTCAAGCAGACAGCTTATCTTCAGCTTAGCGGCTCTCTCGTGGTTTGACAAAAAAGCTTGGTCTATCTCTGCTATGCTCTCTCTCAAGTAGGCAGCCTATCTCCAACTTTACGGCTCTTTCGCGGGTCGCCAAAAAAGTTTGGCCTATCACTGCTCTACACTCAAGCAGGTAGCCTATATCCAGATTAGCGGCTCTCACGCGGGTCACCAAAAAAGCTTGACCTATCTCTGCTCTGCTTTCAAGCAGGCAGCTTATCTCCAACTTAGTGGCACTCTCGGAGGTCGCCAAATACTTGGTCTATCTCTGCTCTGCTTGTATGCTCCGTTTGGTAAGAAGGATGAAAAGTAGGAGGAATACATTTTCTATCCTTCAACGATGAAAAATATGAATGATACACTTTCCTTACTTTATGTTTGGTTAGATGGATAAAAAATAAAAATGACAATTTTTTTTTGAATTCTTTTTTTTTTTGTGATGGCTAAGATTAGAGTTGACAATCGAGTCGTGTTGTATCAGATTTGTGTTGAGTCATAAAATTATGAGCCTTTTATATTTTTTGTTCACATGTCAGGTCATTTTCAAGTTCGTGTTGACTTATAATCAAGGTCGTGTAATAAAATTTGTTTTGAATTCGAATTGTGTCATTGTGTTGAGTTGAAAATTTTCACCCCTAGTTAAGCTGAAAAAAAATATTTTTTTTTATTTTTTATTTTTTATTTTTTTAATTTTAAAAATATATATATGTGTGTGTGTGTATATATATATATATATATACATACATATATACATATTTTATCATTATATTTTTATATGAAATTAATGTATACATAATATATAAAGACATAAGATACATTTTAACACAAATAATTAACTTTCAATCAATTTTCCTTCCGATTTTGGAGGGATTGATTTGGGTGAGTTTGAAGGAAAGTTAATCTATCCATTTTTTCACCTTTCCTACTTCCTTCCTTACCAAACATAATGTTTTATTTATCTCACTAACTTTCCATCCTTCCAACTTTCATCATACCAAACGGAGTATTAAGCAAACAGCCTATACCTCAAGCTTAAGGACTCTCTCATTGGTTGCCAAAATCTCAGTCTCAAAAGGTGTAGTTCTCTCATGAGCAATCCTCAAACTCTGTCTTTGCTTTCACGCAAGCAGCTTACCTCTCTCTCTCTCCAGGTAATTATGTTAGATATTTGAATGTTTGAAATAACAATATTTTTGTCATCTCTAGGCACGCTTTTGAAACTCAGGCTGTCTGAGACTACATTAGATTGAATGTCAACAATCGGGACTCAACCTTTTATTGCCCATCCGACACTGTCGCCTCGTTGCTGCAACCCTGTAGCGCTTAACACCTAGCGCAAACAAGGCCTAATTGAGCCAAGAACCCATGGCTAAATGCGCCACACCCAGCGGCTCGTCCAACGCAGTAGCCTTTCCTGCGCCCCTAACCAGCGCAATGCAACAACCCTCTTGCGCCCCCAAACAGCGCAGCAACCCCTCTTTTGTGCCCAGACAATGCAGCCATTCTCCTGCGCACACGGCCATCTCGCCCACCAACACCGCTGCACGACTCGCCTCCCGACGCCCAAGCATTGGCGCTCGACATGCCATCTCGCAAAGCAGAGCTTGCCCATGGGGGACCCTCCTCAGTAGAGCTCGCCCATGGAGACCTTTACCTAGTGGAGCTCACCAAGTCCCAGGCTCGCCCAAGGGAGCTCGCCAAGTTCAAGGCTCGCCCAAGGCACACAAGCGCACAACCTGCTTGCCCAAGACTACCAAGGCGCACAACCTGCTTGCCTAAGGCACACAGGCGCATAGCTGTTCGCCCAAGACTGCCAAGGCGCACAGCTGTTCGCCCAAGACTGCCAAGGCGCACAGCCTGCTTGCCTAGAATAGCGTGTCCAGCTGCTTGCTCGCCCAAACTGTGTGCTTAGCTCCTTGCTCGTTATTTTGACCATAATTTTTGCTTTATTATTCCAAATTGGGCTCGTAATATATTAAATAAAAACTCTCAGCGAGCCCTACAATACTTATATCCTTTGACTATGATTGATGTGATTAAAAGTCCAAAAAAGGCCTAGAAACAGATGTTTTGGCCTCTCAAAGTTTTTTCAGTTGTGCGTTCAGCCGAAATTCAAATTCAACCTAATGTCCTCCTCTCCAAGTCCCATTGGACACAGGCCATTGAAGGGAAAATGATGAGCCAGACCCAAGGGCCTAACTCATGTTATGAGCCCAATTTAAATTAATAGCCCAACTCTAAGAGATTCAGCGCCCAAAGTGGTCCACGCCCGGTCAAGCTCATCAGGTTCGAGAAGCTACATCAACAGGAGAGCATACAAAGGTCATCCAAGAGCCTCCTGCTAACCACTTTAGAGTAAGGGTCATCAAAGAGCCTCCTCCTAGCCACCTTGGAGTAAGGGTCATCCAAGAGCCTCATCCTTGCCGCCTTTGAAAGAGTCAACTCTCATCTCATCCTTTAACTGAGCCTTATGGAGAGTATTGTAACTATATCACTCATTGAGAAGAGGTCGCCACCTCCGCCTCCGCTGGATCAACTATTTAATTATTATTAAATCACCCCAATTCGTTATGACTGTCAGACTAGCTATTAAATTATTATGCGTTATGAGGTGACTATAAATTATAAACTCTGCCAACACTTGAGGGGCATCATCACACTCAGTTGAGCATAAGTCAGTTCTCCCTCTCTAAGCTTGTAACTCTCAGTTCTCCCTACACACTTAAGTTAATAAAATATCCGGCAACGCTTACCATTCAAAGTAGATGTAGGTCATATTGACCGAATCACTATAAACCTTGTCTTCTCTCTCCCTCTACTTATTTATTGCATTTTGTACTGTTTACTTGACAAGTGATGTACAAACTAATTTATGCATCATCACTTCTCATTAAAAAACAAAAAGTATTAAAGAAGAAGGAGCTAAATTCAATGGACACAACCACGGATCTGAAGCCAAAAAATGGTAACTAGAGGATGATTAAAGCGCATAACAGTGTACAGGGTTTAGACTTCAAAAGGGACTAATCTTCAAAATAAGCAAATAAAAATAACATGTCAAGATGACCAGTTTTTTTAAATCTTGAAAAACTACACAGAAGTTAAAAAAATGTTTAAAATATAGTTTTTCACCCTCATTACTTTAAGCTAGTAAAAATCTAATTTTAGGCCTTATAAAAATCTAATATCACAAAAAAAATTTCTCATAAAAGTCTAACTTCAAAGAAAAAAAATCTAAGACTAATCCTAAAAATTTGATTAACAATCACATTTGACCAAGAAAAAAAATTGAATTGTATTCATTACATATTTTTCTTTTTAAATAATTTTTTTTTTTTTAGTAAATAATATGGAACTGAAAACTACCATCAACTCTCTCTGGTTTGAGAACTTAAAAAACATTTTTTGATTGAGTTATTGAAGCACATAAGATTTTAAATTATTTTTGGAATGCATGCATTGATTATAATCTATTAGGGATATTATATACTTGTAACAATTATTGCACAAAGGATGTTTTTTAAATTAAATGAATAATATCCTATCTAAGATTGTAGAGATCATAAGAAAAATCAAGTATGTTGGTCATATTATCAAACACCTCATTTAGAGTTATCGTTTTAACCTAGAAATTATCTCGAGTTACCAAAGAGTCTTTAGTTTAACGATACTTCTTATTTCTTAAAGGTTTTACTTTCTTGAAATTAAGAGTTTAAGTCCCCTTTTAAAAGAAAAAAATAAATTATCTCGAGTTGGTCCTAAGTTAAACCATTATTTTCAATTAGATAAAAGTGTCATAAATGTAAAATTTGAAGGACTAAAGAGCTAAAATTACACAAAATATGTCTTTGAATGACCATTAATGTATTTTACACAAAATTTTAATTTTTGGCGTTTTCTTTCCATGCATCCTTAAAGATAGAATTTATTTCAACTCAAGTTTTAAAGCTGTAATTAATTGCCCGTAATCTATAAAACAATAAAACATCAAAATGTCTACCACCACGCCAGAGTCACACCAGCCATGGAGGCAACTTTTGTACCCTTTCTCTTTTTCTTCTTCTTCTTCGTCTCCAGAGCCTCATCATTCGGAATCAGCGCCGCCGATCTCTCCCCCATGGCCGCAGCCCTGCCGCACATGCCACCGCCTCGAAAAGAAACATCGACGTTGATCATAGAGCTAACCAATCTGTCTCATTCCGTGGCCACCGTAACATGTGGTCCGCTTACATTTTTGGCTTCAATGAGGTCTCTGCAGACCGTGGACTGGATTTTCAACAAAACTGGAGTTACAGACCCAACAGCATTTATTTGTGTCGTAGCTTTGGACAGTGAAGGCGAAACTTATGATGACCCACTCTGGGGACCCATAGACGGGTACATTTGTGGCTTCCCTAAACGTAAATGTAGGAATCATTGTAAGTATAGGGTTATAGATGACGATGGATTTGAAGTTTACAATGAATTTCACAACAAATGGGAGACTGGTGTGTATTCGGCAAACAAGACAGCAGCCGTCAAAACATGTAACGAATAAAATGACTCAAAGAACTCCTCCTTCCCCTCAGGTCATCCGAAAGAAAACAACGATGGAAAGTGAAAATATGNCAGAGAGAGAGAGAGAGAGAGATCAGGGTTAATGAGTAATGAAGGGTCGAGGTTTGAACTTGGTGTTTGAGGGCTATCCATCTAAATAAAGGGACGGAGAGAGGAACTGTGGAAGTGAAACAGGGGATCCGTGGACACTGATTAGCCGGACACGAAACCCTAGCCAATGCAATGACCAAGATACCCCTATGATTACGACTCACTATACTCTTTCTATTTTCGTTGATGTGCTTTCTTAATTATTTGTAAGGAGAATCGCAATTTGCATTCTGTATAATTTATGAATTTTTATTTTATTTTTTCAAATATTTATTTTTATACATTATATTTTTTATGTATTAAAAATATTATAATATAACTCTTCTATTAAATTCTATTATTTGTTTTGGTCAGTATCAATGATAAGATTTTTGATCAAAAATATAACAGAAACTAAAAAATAATACACTAACATTTTTAATACCTTGAAAATAAAAATATAAAAATAAAAAGCACAATTTGCCTTCTTTTTATTTGTTCCTTGTTGGGTCCTCAAATTGAGGGCCCCGCAAGTCAGGTCCCATTCCAATTTCATTGATGAGGTAAATAAGGTGAGATTGGCATTTAGATTCTGAATATTACTATTAAAGGCAAGTCTTATTTTGATTTGATAGTCCTGAGAAGAGTTCCCCAAAAGACTTCATATGACAAATTCATGACGGGTATACTTCAATTTTTTTTCTTGTAGAATCAATTTGAAAAAAAAACATTAAGCACTCCCATATTCCCTAAATTTTGGGGGTTAGGATTTAAGTCAAATTTTAATATACTAAATATTTCATGTGCCTAAAGGCACATAGTAGTAAAAAAATATTGGTCAACAATAAACATATATTGTATTCACGGCTAAAATTAAATCTCAAATATAGAGAAAAGAGAGCAAAATTTATGTATCGGTTGTAGTGGTGGTGGTGGTGAGAGACAGTGATAGTTGTGGTGGGTGGCGACAACCATGATGATGGTAGCAACCGTGGATTTTGACTGACGATAGTGGTGGTGGTGATAGGTTTTGGGTGACGATGGTGGTAGTGGCAGTCATGGATGATTGTGATAGTGGTGATGGGTGTGGGTGATGGTGGTTGACAGTGACAATAGTGGTTGTGCTGGGTTATGGTGCTGGACGGTGACGATGGTGGTGATGGGCGACGATGGGTGTTTTCTGAGCGACAGTGTGATGGGTGATAGTAAATGCGGTGGTAATGATTATAGGTGTGATGGGGCCGAGTGACAATGGTTGGTGGCGATAGTGAGCGATGACAAGTGGTGGGTGCTAACGGTGGACAACAGTGGTAGTTAGATGATAGTGATAGTGATAATAAATATAAGAATGAGATGGTAATGATGGTGGATAGTGGCGGTAGACGACGATGGTAGGTGGCAATGGTGATGACGGTGGCGAGGCAGTGACTATGGTAGTGAGGGTGGCGGTGGTGGTGGGGTGGCGACGATGGTAGTGGTGATGGTGATGATAAGACAATAACGGTGGTGATAGGGTGGCAGTAGAAATGGTGGTGGTGTTGGTGGTTGTTATATGGCAAAGGTGGTGGTGGTGGGGTGGCGGCAACAACGATAGTGGTGGGGCGGTTCTAAACACTTTTTTTTTTAAAATATTTATAAGAAGTTATAAGTTCTAAAAGCACTTTTAAAAAATCGTTCAAACACACCCTTAGAGTTTTGTTTCCCTATTAAATTTTAGTGTTAATATTAACCATCGAATTAACTTTAAAGTAAAATTTAAAAAGATCACAACTGAAAAAAGTAAAAATTATTTTATTTATCTTTTAATATTTAAATTGTATTATATTTTATTATATAGATTTATTTTTGTCAAAATCAACGGTACGATGAAATTTTTGTGGCCAATGATATGAATATATCATTTTTTGTAACTCGTGCCAGGACATTACAAATATATCTTGATTAGACCATACAAATAATGCGACTTATTATCAATAGTATCCTCATTAATCATCTAAATGCTTAGGATGAAAATTAATTAGACCATCCAAATAAAAATTTTGTTTATCATGGAAATGAAACACGAGGTTGTATTTACAACCCCCTTCTCCAAAAAAAAAAAAAAAAA
>CAUOFW020001680.1:8691-53154 GCA_963454935.2 Ilex paraguariensis | reverse complement strand
CTTCTCCCCAAAAAAAAAAAAAAAAAAAAAAAGGGGGCACAAAAACTATTGAAAAGCCTGAAACTCTTTCTGATATAGATATATGCATAAAATTTATCCTTAAAAGTTGGATTGTAAAGAAATAGTGTTTAAGAGTTCATATAAACACATCTACAACATTCTACTCTTATTTTTAGTCAACGTGGGATCGTAATATTCTACCACACTTCCGTAATTATCATCCACGATGGTCTATTCTATCGACATTAACTTAAACGGTATCCCTTTATCTTTAGCGACTCCATTCATCTCTTAGTGTTTAATGGATAGCATTACGTCCATACATAATATCAAGTCATCAAGCCTAGTATAGAGGTCACTCATTTCATAACTCGACCACAGAAAGTTGCACCTCATACTGCATTCAATGCTATACTCGACTTGGTAGCTAATTTTGATATTAATTGTTATGAATACATTGATAAAACTTGCTCATGAAAACCAACTTGCAAGGAAACGATGCCTAAGAGTCCATTTATAGAATTCAAATAGGAGAGAAGTTCTATCCAAGTCTACCCCAACCGAAGTCTTGCAAGTCCATCTCTGATAAGAATAGCAAACTACAAATATTTTTCTTCGAAAGATCCTGAAAGTCATCTTCAAACCGATATTACATAAAATGGTGAGAAAATCTACCACAATTCAATATCAAATTGAAGAAACTNTTCGAAAGATCCTGAAAGTCATCTTCAAACCGATATTACATAAAATGGTGAGAAAATCTACCACAATTCAATATCAAATTGAAGAAACTGTAAGGGGTAGAACCCTCCACTCAGGATTTCGGCTTGACCTGAGTTAACCCACGCGGGCGACCCCCCAGTAGTCTTTACCTCTTTTCGCCAATAGGACCCTTTCCTAAGGCAATCCCACATCGGAAGAGAGTCGTCTTCCCCCCTCGCATATAAGCCCTTGCACTCAAAGGAGGAGGTACCCACTAGGCACCTGATCAGGTCGCTAGTGGGTACCTCCTCCTTTGAGTGCAAGGGCTTATATGCGAGGGGGGAAGACGACTCTCTTCCGATGTAGGATTGCCTTAGGAAAGGGTCCTATTGGCGAAGAGAGGTAAAGGCTACTGGGGAGTCGCCCGCGTGGGTTAACCCAGGTCAAGCCGAAATCCTGAGTGGAGGGTTCTACCCCCTGAAGAAACTAAAACCAACAGTACACAACTTGTTTTGGAAGATATGAAACTTAAAGTTGTAGAGCTGATCGTCTTTCATATCAAGCCATTAAAGCAGCACGTCAGGCTATAATCAGACAATTCAATCATACTATGAGCAGACAATTATAAAACAATAGTAAGATACGGATAAAAATTCTCGCATATCTCCTTGTTACTGAAAAACCTACAGAAATCAGAATGGGAAGAGGAAAAAGAAATCCTACATACATGTCCCTTGCACCGGCCCAAACCATCCCTTCAAACAAAACTTTTGACACCTAAATCAAAATCACATAATCCCCCAACTTCCTTCCCAATCGCCTACGCATCACACACCAATCTATCACCGCCAAACTCGAGATCAACAATCCCCATCTCAACCCGACCTAACACCAATTCGTCAAAAGAGCAAACCATCTCGATTCTTGGAATTTGTCCCTAGTAATGCAATTTCATTGTCAATCTCTTATTCCTACAATCCAAATTGGATGGTTTTTATTACATCATGTGGGTTGCAAGTGTGCCAAAATTCAATGTTAACATGCCTAGAAAGGAAACAATTTTTTTTTTTACCAATGAGCTATTTCAACATAGGTATAGATTGCCGCATTATTTCAAAAGGAAACATATTGGAAGAATTGCCAATGTTGTTCCATAAAAATTCCAAGAAAGCAAGATTATAATAGTGGTGAAAAGACAAAGAAAGACAGGTCACAGAGCATATGCAAATTGGAAGGTTGAAGAGTTTAGTGACGGTGGTATAGAGAAACCCCGAGAAAGAACTAGAATCTGGAGAAGCTGTTAGACACAACTAAGAAAGAATATAAAGAAATAAAGTTGCAGCAAAAGACAAATCCGACCCATTTAGATTGGCTGGTATGAAGCGACAGAAAATCTCACATAATTCTTGTCTTGAAACGCCACATAAAAAACCACCCAAAAATTGGACACTTTCAACCAACACCCACCAGTAATCTGGTCCAAACTTCGAGCAGTGAAAACTTAATCCCAAAAGGTAATTCAAGAAAACTTAACCACGTAATCCCAAAAGGTAATTCAAGAGATAACTGTGTAGAACTATTAACTCTTGAATTTGAATCTTAACAATTATTTAAAATCAAATCATAAAAAATCCCTCATGATTAAACTAATTCCAACATAAATAGTCTATCTTTAATCGGACATGATTAAATTAAATACGCATTAACTGACCCAAACAATCTTGACCATTAAACTAAAAAAAACAAAAATTTATCCACATAAAACATACATTATGATAAGGATAAGTATTTTTTATCTGGGGGTTCTTACCCAGATAACTACTGAGTTTGCTCATTCTTTGTTCCACTGTTATCAGAACTGGACTGGCCGATCAGACCGGTTCAACCGTGAATCGGGACCCTAACCGGTCCGATTCCTTAGTTGAACTGTTTAAGGAAGCGAACTAACTAAAAATCAAAAATCGTGAATCGCCAGTTTTATAAAAATCGGACAGTTTAATACCTATTTAAAAATTAAATTACATAAATAAATTTTTTTGCTCTAAATCATCAAATAGTTAATTTTTTTTAACCTTATTCTTGGATAAATTATAAATGACACCCTTTCTTTTTCTTTATAATTTACTTGCACCTCTTTACTTTGCTTTAAAATACAATAATCCCCACTTTATTACTTAATTTCATTAATTTTATAGCGAATTTTATGTATTTTATACATATTTTATATTTTTTAGCTAAATTATTAAATTTTATAATTATTATATATATTTTTTTATTTCTTATTTTATAACCGGTCCGACCAGTTAACTAAACGGTTGAACCAATGAATCATTAACCCGATCCCCTTGCCGATTCAGTGCCGGTAACATTACTTTGTTCAGTTAACTTTCTAGATGTTTTCCTCGATAATATGAAATCCCATACATGAAAGAAATAAGCCTCTTTGTAGTGTTATCTTTCCTCCATAGAGATCCCACATATGAACGAAATAAGCCTCTTTCCAGTGGTTAACACTACGGTACTGGGAAAAAATCGATATCAAACCAAAAATTTTGATACAAGGCATTTATATTCTCAAAACAACACGCACACTCGGAACACACAAAACAAGTTTAAATCTTCAAGGTGGTACAAACTCTTTTAGAACTTATGAAATAGTACCAACTTTCTCCCTCAGGCAACTGAGGTTTTTCAAAATTACAACTAAACAAGCACAATCTTTTATTTCCCAAAGTATAATAAAGTTCCCAAGTATGCTAGGCCTTTCAACCCACGGACACTAATTAATGAAAACCCCGACCATCACCCTTGGGACTTCACAAGATAATAAATATTTTTACCCTCATTGCTCCCAAGTCCTAGCTATAAGCAAGAGCAAGGCACGAGATAAGCATATTCTACAGTTGGCATATGGATAAGCATATTCTACAGTTGGCATATTTGAACTCCATGACTATGACACAATGAGAACAATACAGGGAAATAGGGAAAAATAACAGGGACAAGGGAGGGAAGAGGGTTTTTGTGGTTTTTTTTTTGTTTTTTTTTTGTGGGGGAGGGGGGGAGGGAATTAAAGGACCAACATAGAGGGACAAAGAAAAGGACTCATATCGTTCATGCAATTCCACCTGTAAGGATTCCAAAAGTACCACTCAAACCACTTATATTCAGGCACTGTAGATGATCACACCTATTGTAGTTGCATCTCCTCGCTTGGTCCAAAATCTGGATTAAACAAGACCTGAAGACGCCCCACCTACCTGACCCGAAAGGATTGGACAGTGATATGATTCCAATAAGAACAGATCAGCCTGTAAATTTTGAATCCCCAGTGAGTGCAATTGCTTATTACGAGATACTATAATTTATTACAAATAACCTATCGGGCCCAAAATCTGGACCAGATTTTAATGGACTGCTCAGGAGACAACTGTAAATGCAACCAGTTTCCATATCCAATTCACCTAAATAAAGATGCAGAAGGCTGGTGCTTCATGGCACATGTTAATTGAAATGTTATGCAGGTCAGCGAGTAAAGAGGTTAAAGATATCGCATATAGATCAAATCAAATAACGGTCAAACTCCCACCCCCTCCCCCCCACCCCCCAAAAAAAAAAAATAATAATAATAAATTAATAATAATAACAATAACCTATTGAAGTTCTTAAATCAGGTAACCACTTCATCACCAATCCTTAGGTAAAGACTATGCAGAAGGCAAGTGTTGCAAAAAGCACCATTACCTGATAAATAATCACATTTCTACGAGTTCTGGAATTCAACCGAAATTGAATCCACCAGATGGAACTGGAACATCATTTCCTCCAAACTGGAATCCAGATTGAGACGCATCACCTGGTGGCAACTGCTCATCATCCTCCTCCAACCAATATGTCTCGAGAATCTTCACAGCCTTCTCATATATTTCATTGTTGTCATGACTCTGAAGGTTCTCAATTTTCTCTAAACCCTCGGCTTCATCAATCAACTGTGCATAGACATTTACATCACCAGTGCTACCCAAATTTTTCTCAGCTTCCCCAACCTTTAGAATGTTCTCAAGCCCTTCCAAGCAGACAGTGACTATTCTTGGGTCAGGACAAATTAGGAGATCACAGAGTGGCTTTATACACCCCTGGCTCACCAAGAACCTACAAGCCAGTAAGGGAATCCAACCTCCAATTCAATATGTAACAAAAAACTAAATCAACAGAAGTAAGTTGTTAAAAAAGGAAACTGTACTTGATTTGCTCATGTGTTCCACCAGATGTGGCATTTGAAATTGCCCAAGCAGCCTCTTTCTTGATCTCAAACTCAGCACTCTGAAGGAGTTGGACAAGAGGGCCAATGATACCAGCTTCGATTACAGTCTGCACATTTTAACAGACATGCTTTAGGGTCATTATAGAACAATGTACAAACTCGGATATCTTGTAGCATTAGGCACTATGCCTTAGACATTCTCACCTGGATCTGATCCCTATTTCCTGCAGTAATGTTTGAGATGGTCCAACAAGCTTCCTTCTTGATGCTTTTCTTATAATTGTGTGCCAACAGGTTCAGAATGCAAGGAAGAGCTTGATGGTCTATGATAACCTGAAAAAGTATTCAAAGCACCAGATTGGTTTCTACTGACGGCAAGTATGACATGTTGAAATAAATGAAGATGATAAATCAACAATTGGACTGATGCCACCAAAC
Source organism: Ilex paraguariensis (assembly GCA_963454935.2). Taxonomy (NCBI): domain Eukaryota; kingdom Viridiplantae; phylum Streptophyta; class Magnoliopsida; order Aquifoliales; family Aquifoliaceae; genus Ilex; species Ilex paraguariensis. Next base: position 47,750 of record CAUOFW020001680.1, on the reverse strand, counting down.
ACCGGCTATTAGGTACTTAGATTAGGTGAATATCCATTGCTACCGCCAAAAGGATGGGTGCAGGAAATAATTTAAGATGGCATCACAAGAAAAACAAAGCCAAACTGCAAGAAACTAAGATAACGAGAAACAAGTATGACATGTTGAAGAAGTATTAAAAGGATCACATTGGTAGCTACAGAAGGTAAGTATGACATGGTGAAATCTCTGAAGATGACTCAACAATAAGACTGATGCCACCAAACAATAGGTGTTAGCTTTGGTGATTATCTGCTGCTATTGCAAAAAGCATAGGAGAATGGAGTAATTTAAAATGACACAAAAGAAAAATAAATGCAAATAGGAAGATGAACTAAGATAATGAGATACAACATCGTGGCCTTAACCCATGGAACATGTGTCCAAAAAGAATAGCATAGTCGAGGCTAGCCTAGCATTATACTTGGTCTTTCTGGCTCATAGTTCTACCTTGATTCCAAACCAATGATCATTGTTCTACCTTGGTAAAACTAAGTCAAATAACACACAGTTTAGTCCTAATTAATGGAGTCTGAAAGGGGTCAATTGGATATAAACCTACGTTGACATTAATTGCCTAAAGTGGCTGCCCACAAGTTATTGGGTCGTTTTAACCACTCAACCTGTGGCCCCCTTTTCAGTTGTTTTCTAGCTTGACAAGAAAACTAAGGCAACTACGCTACTTCTTATGCAAAGTAGACACTATTGAAGATGTACTAAAACTGATGTTCTATTTCACAAATTTACAAATTATTCCATTTTCCAAATTAGTGACCAACAAAGTACACCAAGAAAAACCATCAAATCGGTGTACAGCTTGGATTTCCAGATAATAAGATAGAAACTTAAATAGTAACGTTAGAGTTCAAATCATATTAAACTCCCTTTGTTTTTGTCCAATTTTATAATTGGGTTAAGTACAAAATGCCCCCTCCAAGTTTGGGCCAAGTTGCAATCAACTCCTCTTGGTTTCAATTTCAACAAATTGCCCCCTCAAAATTTGAATATTTTTCAATGCACTCCCACTGTTAAATTTGGACAGCCAATAGTAACAGAAATCAGTCCCGTGCAAATCATGTGGTTTCAAGTTTTTTGAATAGACAACATTACCCATGACAGGTCTCTGAAATATTTATTCTCTGATACCCATCAATTCCAAACAAATAATAAAATAAATAAACTTCTCCCACTCGAACCAAACACCAATAACCCACCCATAATCTGCACAGCATCCACTCAAATCTCCTACGCCACTTTTGTCAAGCACCAATCAAAGCTAGCAACACAGCCCAACAAACACGCACACATAACCCAATACAAACACCATTTTTTTATCTCCTGCGTCACTTCCGTCCACCACCAAGTGAACCCAACCCAACCCAACACACAAAATCCAGCACGAACCAAACCCAACGACCCAACCCAGCACACACAATCCAAAACCAACACAATCTTCCAGTCCCTTGTCTATTGCCCCAATTTATGTATCATCAATCAATGTTCTTCTTTTAGTATTCGTCCGTAATTGCAGCACCACTGAACCACCACCCCAATCCCCTACCACCTTAGAACTGTCACCACCATCAACCCACTTTGTGTGCCAATCTCAATTTCGCAACCCAAAAATATGTAGATATGTGCATGAGATGCCACTTTGAGCTTTTCAATTTGCAATCTATGAAGGGGTGAGTGTTTTTCGTTGGTAGGTGGATTTGATTGCAGTGGTTTCTCTGGGCGGGTGTAGCGAGTAGTGGCGTTTTTGGTGGTTTCTTTGTGACGGTGGTTTTGTTGTGATGTATGTGTGCACATGTGTATGTGTGTGTGTGTGTGTGAGAGAGAGAGAGAGAGAGGTGGGTTTCATCAGGAGGAGTTATTGATTTGTGGGATGATTTTCACTGGGTTTTCTTTTTTGTTTGGGTGGGTTGGGGGGTGGGGGAAGAAAGGGGTTTTGCCTGAGGGGTAAGGAGAAAATTCGAGGCAGGGCAATTTGAACTGTGCCAAGGCAATTTGTTGAAGTTGAAACCAAGAGGAGTTGACTGAAACATGACCCAAACTTGGAGGGGCATTTTGTAATTAACCCTTTATAATTCGGTGTAGAAGTTCCAAATATTTCTTTCAATCTGCTGCCTCAACTTGACAATGTCCAAGCCTAAGCCTTGTCTTTTGGACAGACAAAGCAAGCCTAAAGAAAGAGGTAGGCTACCCTCAAAAGTCCTCAACATCAGTCCTTGAGAAATAATGACAAAAAGAGAGAGAGAGAGCTAAACCGTTTACATCCCCCAAAACATTATGTTGGTACAAGAAGCCAAGTTCAACATCTAAAACAGCATTAAGGCAAATTGTTGCAACCAGAAAGAAGCCGCCTTTTAGTACACTAGTGTATACAAGTATGTTTGCTTATCAAAAGCAGTAAAACAGGAAACATTACAAAAACAGAAATAAAAAGGGGTCAAGTCAAAACAAAATGTAACTAAAACATTAATTCAATTCAACTCAACAACCTTTTACCCCTACTGTTTTGGCCACTACATAAATCCATAAAATTCAATTAAACAGGCACACTTGATCAAAAAAAAAAAAAAAATTTAAACAGGCACACCAATATGCAGATATGTGGAGGTGTTTTGGCAATTTGTGCCATCACAAAATTTCAAAACCTCCCCCTCCCATCCTGACTGTCCTCTTTGTCACACTACCCACAAGCTATTTGGCCATGTCAAAGCATCCCTAACTTGCCCTTCAAACCACAAATGGTTTCTCGTACCTCTCTCTCTCTCACACACGCGCGCGCATATGGATGTTCGTGCATGAAAATACAAACACATAATCTTTCATCGATACTTCTTGAAAACCATTCAATTCTCTGGCTCTCAGATCTATAGTAGTTCAACCAACTCAATTCTAGGATAGGAAACAATTTATTATCTCCATGTTAGGGAATTAAACTGGATAAGTGGAAAACAGGCAAAAATCATAGGCAGATAACGGTAGAATCAGCCTGTTTTATTCCTCAAACTAGATTTAAATAAAAAAATTGTGAAGGTGGACTAAATATGCCCTTGTGAAGGACAGAATGGGAGGGCAATGTTTTCAGTTAAGAAAGAAGAGCAGTTAATTACACTTTTACAAGTGGGGAGGTCAGCTTTCACTGTATTTGTGTATATTGGACTATATATATATTTATGGACAGAGAGTGGGAAGAGAAGACATGAAAAGAATATGGCATAGAGTACCTGAGTTTGAATATCGTCCCCAGTAACAATATTACCAACTGTGCGCAGAGCAGGAATGAGAACTGATGGTGACGGATGACTGAAAACCAACATTAAATTTTTAGGTTTCCCAAGTAGAAGATAAGAAAAAGTTTTCACAATCAGACTCTGGAAAATGCCATGAACAATAAAAAATAATATTCAGCACTCACAGTAGCAGCTCGACCAGACGAGGGCAGACACCAGACTCAATGACAGCTTGGATTTTGTCATTAGTTCCATCAGAAAGGTATGACAGCGCCCAGCATGCATCCGTGAGGACTTCTTCATCATTAGAATGTATAAGACGAGCAAGAGCGGGAAGAGCAGGCTTTGTCTGTTTAAATAATTATTCCAAAATTATTCCAAAACAATTTCAATTTACGAACATCCATCAGGAAATACATTTATTGCAAAGGAGGAATCAAACCAGGACAATGGATCTTTCAGTACTCTAACCTGTTCAAATTGAGGCTGTGGCTTGCCTCTACAAAAATTTGACAATGTCCATGTTGCATTTCTTAACATGGAAAGTTTTGCTTGCTCATTGAATTGTGCAAGCAATGGCATCAAAGCCCCATAGTTAAGGACAAGATCACGACATTTAGGTGAGTCACCAGCAACATTCCCTAATGCCCAAACAGCCTACACAACAAAAGGATGGCACAAATAACATATATCATTTGAAGATCCAAAGTAAAATGTCCACATTACTCCACAAAATATTAGTAGACATGCAAAAAAAACATCCATGAACTTGTGAACTTCACAATAGGTACCTGTTCCCGAACATCGTCACTTGGAGAACCAAGAAGTCTTACGAAAATTGCAACTGCACCATGCTCAATCACAACCTTGGTGTTTTCAGATGTTCCAGATGCAATATTTGTGAGCGCCCAAGCTGCCTCAAACTAAAACAAAGTCCAAGCATTAAAAAGCAAAAAGGGTTAAAAATATTAAAGATACCAAACCAAAAAAAAAAAACAGATAATATGAAGTTCGAACTAAAACCTGAAGTTGCGGGTAGTCATCCCTAGCAAGAAACTCAACAAACCGAGGAACAACACCAGATTGTATCACTTCCTCAATTGGAGGATTGCGCTCTGTTAAAGGGATGAAATAACAAATTAACAAAAGGCAGAATGGTTGAAACATATTAGATTTATTTTTCTAAGCAAGATAACCAAAGAAAACCTATTGATAGCAGTTTCCGGAATTGAGTGGTGACTTCAAGCTGCAAGTTGCTATCATCTGACCAAACACCGGCAACCATTGCCGGAAGACTTTCTAGCTGCAACAAGATTAACAAATAGAACAAATTAAATGCACGTTAGTTTACAAAGAAGCACCAACAGTCTATAATCACTGACAAATCCATAATTTCCCCCTCAACACAAAGCAAAGTGCCTGCAGTCACTCAAAAGAGCACGCGCCATGTCATATATTATTTTTATTTATTTTGAGCACTCTGTAACAATCAACTGTAATATTATGAATTTATGATGCTGATATATCCCTAATAGAACATATCTAAAGAGATAAAAAGAACAAGAATAAGAGAGAGATTGATCTCTGGTGTGGGTGATCGTCCCCCTTAAAACAATTCGAAGGTGAATAGCCTTTTACCAACTAAAATTATCCTTTCCTTTTCAAGATGCAACTTCTGATTAATTTCTTCTACGTCATTAAGAATGCAAGCCATGCTTGCTTATGCGTCCTAGTTGAAGTCTGAATTTGGCTCGCAATTGTTCTTACGGCACCCACATCTCTCCATCTTCGGTTAAGATCTTGTTCCATATCTCTATCACTCTGTTTTGTTTCCTCACTATGTTCAAGACTCTTTTCGTATTCCACAGACAACTTTGGTTTCCTTGAAACAATTAGGCAACTACTTTCCTAAACTCAAACCTAAATACTCTATCGTTCGGTATAAAAACAATAAATTTTGTCGGGACCTATCAAATACTCCATTCAATTGTAAAATCAAACCCCGGTTATTACTCAACGATCCATAAATAAAAGCCTAGCAACAAATTAAAGAAGGTAAGTTCAAAAATAAAGAAAAATAAGCCAATGATACACTTGGAATACACTATTAAAATACATAATCAACTAAATTTGATCAAACCCTGGGGTTTTAAGTTCAAACAAAGAAAAGCTACACACACATGCATGCACCTTCTTTTCGATTTGAGAGACGTTCACGGTGTTTTGGAACTGCTGTGCTTGAAGGCCCTCCCGACGCTTCTTGAGCAGGCTCTCTTCTCTTCTGCTCTTTCGGATCTCAACCATGTTGTCCTCTCTCCTTCGCCTACCTTCCTCAGCATCGACGGCGACTTTGTATCGGCTCCGACGAACCTCGGTTCTTGCGCTAGGTCTCAGAGACATACTTGCTCGATTGAATTAAAAACCTAACTCTCTATAAACCAACAGATATATATATAGCACACGTATATAATACGTTAGGTTTCGATTGGCGATGGAGATTAAACCGAGAGAGAGAGAGAGGGAGACGATGGTCTGGAAGAAGTAACGAGTGAAAAAGGGCGGAAGCCAGAAGGGTTTGGATTGTGTTTCGAAATGGTCCAGATGGGCGATGATGTTTTAATCACCGCTCCATACGGTAATGGGCGTGATGTTGAAGTTATTAACGGAACTACCACTAGATTTGAATTTAAGGTCAAGGCAGGGCACGGCTCCTCCGCTGTTGAAGACTAACAGCGCACGGTTGCTGTTTAATGCAACGGCACCGTTTATTGTTTGGACCCACTCCTTATTCCTCCCCTTCTCTTGCACGGCGTCATTTGAGATTTCAGGGTTATTTGTTTATTATTTTTGTCTTGTGTTTTGTGCTTTTATTTTTAAAAAATTTAAAAATAAAAATAAAAATATATTTGGTAACTGTTTTTATTTTTGTTTTTGTTTTATATTAGTAATTTGGAAACAAAAACAAAAAAATTGAAACAAAAAATTTATGTTCTAAGAAACACACAAAATACAAAACACGCGCTTTTTAATTAAATGAGGTCTCAACTTCGAATCTTGTTAGCCACAAAAGATGAGTTGTAGGGTGTTTTGAAGGATTAAAGTCATAAACATGGCTTTTCATTTGCTTCTTGTAATTCTTTGAAATTTATTCAATAAAATTCTTCTATGGATTTCACATGAAACGTGTTACGATAAGAAATTTTTTAATTTGTATGTTGTTGTATGAGATGTTATAAAGCTAATATGTAGAATATAACTTGAAGTACTTACCAAACATATTTTTTTATTTTTATTCTTATAATTTGATAAACACAAATGACTTCCAAACATGTTTTATGTTTTAGTGTTTACCACAAAACTGAGTCAAAAATTGTCTACGTTTTTCATTTTTTTGAAGACGCAAAAAAAATACGTTATCAAACGACTCCTCAATATTTGATCAGCCAAAGGCCAAAAAGCATGTTGTCTCCCACTTCTTATGGAAAGGCCTATTGTTCCTATGTTATTGTATTAGCAATGCACGACGTGTAATCGTAAAAAATTTTGTTGAAAATTTTGATAAAGTACATTAAAAAATATATAATCATATATTAAAATTATTTATATTTTCTTCACAATTATAAACATCCAATTGACTTATTTTTTGTGTTTTTTTCATTCGAGCTATCAAGTAGTAAAGATTTTAAAATTTTATTTTCTCAATTATTTTTTTTTTGTCTTTCTTATTTTTATTTGCCTCAATACATTTTTACCAAATTATTTTGATTGTGAATGAAGAGAAAATATAAATATATCAAATTTTGGGCATTAGAGATGATATTATATCAATAGAATTATCGATATGTATTAATATTAGAGTTTTGAAAAAAAAAATAATGTTATTTTTATATATCATGTTAAGCATAACACGACCATTCAAAAGTCTTGCAAAGAAAGAGATATTTACATGATGTATTAGAGATTAATTTTTTATTTAAATACAAAAAAAAATATAATCGTAATTTGAATATTTAAATATCAAAAGACATATTAGCTTTTATAATTTTTTACAAGAGCAAAATAGTGAATAAAAAAAATTTTATCCTAAGGTACTTTTATTAATAGTATAAATATAAATATAAATATAAATATAATACATCATACTTGTTGCATAAAAATTTACTCAACACAAATGAATTATTTTGTAACGGTGAAAGATATAAGTCAACAGAATAACTTTGAGATATCACTATGACTTTAAATTTATTTAAATTTAAACTTAATCATAAAGATAACTATGTTAAAAATATGAAAGAGATAAAATTATCTGATATTGAAAATAAAATGTAAAACTGGGATATACCCCAATACCCTACTAAGAAAATCTATAATATTGACACTTTTGATTTTAAATCAAGTTTAACTATAAAAATGATTGAAAAGATTGTTCTTTTTGATTATAATTGAGATATTTTAGAACTGTTAATTGAAAGAGAAGTCTTAAAGGCTCAAGATAATTATAAATTTTTGCATATTGGATTAGTTCAAGTTGCTTTAAAACCTTTAACTTTGCAAAGATTAAATGCCTCTTTTATATTAGCATTACAAGATGCTAGATGTCTTACTTTTGATCAGTCTTTAATGAGAGTTATGCAATTCAGCTTAAGTACTGTCCCTGTTTATTTTAATTGTTTTCCTAATCTCTTTGTATCTTTGACAGATAAAAATATTTTTGATGTTTTAACATGCAATATTAAAACTTATGATTACAATTATAAAGAATGTACAAATATAATTGTGTTTGCTTATAAGATATATATTATAAAGTCATAAATACTCTATGTTTTAAAGCTAAATTTTTGAACCTTAAAGGTTAAACCACTTTAATTGAAACAAATACGGTCAAAAATAAAATTGAAATCCCTAAAACCATTAAATGATTAGAAATCTAATTTCCAGACACCTAACAATTAGAGTATGTGGTCCCTAAAAAACCAGAGATAAATGAAAAAATAATTCAAATCGCTCAATCATCCCAGAGTGATGTTACCATNTAATTGAAACAAATACGGTCAAAAATAAAATTGAAATCCCTAAAACCATTAAATGATCAGAAATCTAGTTTCCAGACACCTAACAATTAGAGTATGTGGTCCCTAAAAAACTAGAGATAAATGAAAAAATAAATCAAATCACTCAATCATCCCAGAGTGATGTTACCATAAAATTTGCTAAGATAAATTATATGAATTATTTACAATCTTCTAATAAATCAAAAAACTTTATCAGGTTATTTTACACTCGTAAGAAAATCTATTTCCTCGGTTTAAAATCGGAGAAGAGATAAATAACTTATAATTGAAGGAATTAAAATTTTCAGAAATAATATTCCACATAGTTTATATAAACCAGCTAATGAATCTTCTCAAGAAGAAGATTATGATCCAACCCCATCCAAAATCGAATTCCAACTATAATTTCTATGGATTTGCACCCAAGAGAATTCCAGATAATAAAGAACACCTGTAATAAAGAATTTTATCTATCTAAATATGAAGAATTCAGNAGAGATAAATAACTTATAATTGAAGGAATTAAAATTTTCAGAAATAATATTCCACATGGTTTATATAAACCAGCTAATGAATCTTCTCAAGAAGAAGATTATGATCCAACCCCATCCAAAATCGAATTCCAACTATAGTTTCTATGGATTTGCACCCAAGAGAATTCCAGATAATAAAGGACACCTGTAATAAAAAATTTTATCTATCTAAATATGAAGAATTCAGAAATTGATTTTTTAAAACTATGAGTTCATAAAAACTTCAAAATTATAAAGAAATGTTTTACTTTTATATAAAGAGGGAAAGAAGGATAATTCATTTTGTCAATTGGTTTTTAAGCTATTATGTTCCACCTGATATTTAAGTNAAAACTATGAGTTCATAAAAACTTCAAAATTATAAAGAAATGTTTTACTTTTATATAAAGAGGGAAAGAAGGATAATTCATTTTGTCAATTGGTTTTTAAGCTATTATGTTCCACCTGATACTAAGCNAAAAACTTCAAAATTATAAAGAAATGTTTTACTTTTATATAAAGAGGGAAAGAAGGATAATTCATTTTGTCAATTGGTTTTTAAGCTATTATGTTCCACCTGATATTTAAGTAGTTAAATGAAATAAAAAATTATTTTCTAGATATTAAAGAAACCGAGTTTATAAATAAACTCAAGAAAAAATTAAATAATATTTCTAAAACTGAAACCGTAAAAGATCAACACAATAATTGATGCACCCATTGATAATAAAAATTTAACTATTTCACACAATGACTCTTTGAAGGATAATTCAAATCAACTTTTCCATAAAATAAATCGTGAAAGCAACTCTACCCACTCCATCAAAATCTTTAAAGAAAGAGACCCAAAAGCTATTAAATGTTTTAAGTGTGAAAAAATTGGTCATGTTACTTTCATATGTTATTATTATATTTTCAAAAAAGCCATGAGCAGATTAAGTATAAATACTTTAACTAATTCACAAACTTTTATTTTTGATCTTATAGATAAAATACAAGATCCACATTCTAAAAGAAAAGCTATTGAACAATATTTAGAGATAAATTTTGAAGAAAAAAGATCTAATTTGTCTCAACTATATTCTTTAAAAGAAGTCATTAATAGAATCGAAAGTGACATGTTTAAAAATTCATCCCATATAAAACAAACTTTGCCCAGTACGGTTCAAGACTTAAAAAAAAAAAGTTCATAATATCAAAGAAGACATAAAAGTCATAAAAAACTAGACTGTTAATCTTAGAAAAAAATGTCACTTAAAAAAAGTGACATTAAAGATGATAAAACATCGTCATCTAACTGTTCCTATAATGAATTCTTAAATGTATTTGAAAAAATAACTTATCAAAAATGGTATGTTAAAATCATATTAGTTATAAATTCTGAATTTACTGTCGAAACTATTGACAGTGGAGCAGATATGAACTGCATAAAAACAGAATTAATTCTGACTAAATATTTGGAGAAAACTACNACTTATCAAAAATGGTATGTTAAAATCATATTAGTTATAAATTCTGAATTTACTGTCGAAACTATTGACAGTGGAGTAGATATGAACTGCATAAAAACAGGATTAATTCTGACTAAATATTTGGAGAAAACTACTCAGTCAATAAGCACTACTGATGGGTCAAAATTAAATATAAATTTTAAACTCTTTAATATTTTGGTATGTAATCAAGGAATTGATATTCCTACCACTTTTATGTTAATTGATAATTTAAATCAATTGGTGATTTTGGGAACACCATTTTTATCTTTAATCGAACCTACAGAGAGAATTGATTCTAAAANAATATAAATTTTAAACTCTTTAATATTTTGGTATGTAATCAAGGAATTGATATTCCTTCCATTTTTATGCTCATTGATAATTTAAATCAATTGGTGATTTTGGAAACATCATTTTTATCTTTAATCGAACCTACAGAGAGAATTGATTCTAAAGAAATTTTGACTACCATAAATGATCAACAAATATTATTTGAGTTTATAACTCTGCCTCAAGTAAATTTGATAAATCAAATAAAAGAAAATCTAGTTTATAAAGAAAACCAATTAAATTTCTCATCAATTTCTAATATATTGGAAAGTAATGTTTATTTTGCAGGAAAAGTCCAAGAAGTTTCAGAAATAAGTCATTACTCATATTCATTTTCCTTAGATTTTATTGTCAAATCTCTAGAACTTTTTGACTGTTTTTGTAATTATGCATGTGAAGATATTATTAACTTTGCCTCTACCTGAAATACTAATAATTGCAAGATTTCATTTTAGTGTCTCTATTGCAATGCTATAGAAGATCAATTAATTGATCATGTACCCATATTTTTGTTAAGAATTACAAGACGACAAAGAGAGTCTTTAAAAAAAGGTTTAAAGTTTCATCTTATTCTTGAACTTAATAATTGACATTATGATTGGAAATATAAACAATGACTGGAGACTATATTCCTTGAAAAATTTTGTCAATAACTGATAAATAAACTTTGTGGTATAACGTTTAGAACTCAAGTTTTTGCATATATAAATACATATTATTCTGACGAATATAAAAATATTTGTTATGCATATAAAAGTGCATATTATTTTAATTCATATAAAGATGCATTTTATTTCAATGCATATAAAAATACTTATTATCCTTCACTCTCTATAAATAAATTATCACATAAAGATGATATTGATGCTAATCCGTCAAAACAACTTAAAGTTGTTACATCCTTGTCAGATAAAGTTGACAATAAAGAAAAGTTGTTTTGAGATATATCTCTTTCTATACGTAGATCGTTGACTTTGTCTCCATATATGGAGCTTAATTTTTCATTTTTCAATAATTTTATTAAAAGGATATATCCTTATGATGTTAATGATCCTAGACAAATTAGGGAATATCAAGTCCGTTTTTGAAAAAATTACCCGCTTGAGTCTAAATGCAAAATCATAGCGAAATGTCTTAAAGACATGGATAAAGAAGAAGATAAATCTTCAACTGATAAAGTTTCAACCTCTACAGCAGTTGTTCATATTACCAATATAAATATTGGAACTAATTTAAATCATGTTAAAGTTCTTAAATAACTAATTAAAAAAGAAAATTTTCATTTAAACTCTGAGCAGCTTAAAACAGCAGTTATGGAGAAATTCCGTCTTCAAATCATGTCTACTTTTGACATGAGTAAAACAGAGAATTAGTAAACTCATGCCTTCCTTAACCCTTTACCAAAAATAACATGCACGAGCAGATTTGGTAACGGGCTTAGGTGAGCACGAGTTCACCCTAATTTTTTTTATATAAATGAAGATACATAATATGAATATTATTTAAATATATCTTGTGGTGTTTGCCTATTATTTTTATTTTGATTGTATTTTATGAGAGTATGAGTTATGATTGGTTTTGATCAATTTTATAGTTTATGGACTTTGTTCAATTAATGTTGATTAGATATTTATGATTTTTTTTTATTTTACACTCTTAATTTAAAAGTGAAATTATTTTAAATTACTAAAATTATATTTTTTTTACCACTTATCGTCGTTATATATGTATGACTTATTATTTTTATTTTTTCATAACTTACACGTTGTTGTTAAATAAGTTAAAAGCAAATATGATAGCGGAATCAATATCCATAGGTGATTTATAACTCAAATTGGAATAAATATCAATAAATGATTCATTATTCGATTAGATATAGAAAAATATATATCATTGTAAAATAATTCATTAGTGTTCAATAAATTTTTATGTAACAAGTACAATATAATATATACAATAATAAGGGAACAACTGGCCTTTTGGAGAAAACAACATAACATATTTTTTTGGGATTTGGCTGATAAAAAAATGAAATCTCAAACGACACTGTGCAAGAGAATGAGAGGAATGAGTTGTTGGGTCTAAGCAAAAGACGGTGTCTTTGCATTAAACAGCACCGTGTGCTGTTAGTTTTCAACAACAGAGAAGTCGTGCCCGGTCAACGTATGTGCTTATTAGCTGGGCGGTGATTGCCTATTTCGCAAGGAATATGCTTCCATTCCATCTCCTTTACTTTTTTTAGGGGTGTTAATCAAGTTGAATTTACACATAAACGAGCTTTAAAAAATTTTCATGCTTGACTTGTTTAACCGCCCTAACCGCCTTTGTTGATGTCCTGTGAATGATGAGATGCCAACAGCTCTAATATAATTTTCAATCATACCCCCAATTTTTTACTCAAATTTAAGTAAGAAGTATTATTATATAAAAATTCATATTTCTACCTAAAGTCTTTAAAATTCATATTTTTACCTAAAGTCGTATTTCTACCAGTGGCAATAAGTTATTAATTTCTCAAGTGTGGGTTTTTAATTTTTATTTTGAGATTTAATGTTAACAGGGATTTTGATTTGATTGCATGCGTGAAGGTGTAGAGTGTTCATATAATANAGATTTAATGTTAACAGGGATTTTGATTTGATTGCATGCGTGAAGGTGCAGAGTGTTCATATAATATAGTGGTGGTGATAATAACAATGATAGCCGAAGATATAATGGGTATATCTAAGTTGGCATTATTGGGTTTTGCCTTATTGCCATTACTAGGTTTTGCTTGATTTTTGTAGTGACAGTACTTGGCTTTGTTTGATTTAGTTTTATTTGGTACGGGGACATTAACTTGAGATGGTGTCCAAAGTTGATAGATAAAAGTGAAGGTAGCTAAAAAGTTCAGGAAATACAAAAAAATCACAAGTAACAAAGTGTATCTCTTAAGTAATCATCAAAAATTTGTTTCGATTATTTAGAAAATAGAAATATTTTGATATATTTAAAATATAAAATTAAATGTATAAAAAAAATAAAAAATATATTTTTTAAATATTAGTCGAAATATACTAAAACATCTTAAAACATTCTTGAACAATTGTATAAATGTGTCAAAACATTACAAAATATCTCGAATCATCATGAAAAACTTTGAAGAATTAGAATTTCGATTTCATCATTGATTTGTTTTGATCTCCTTAAAATGAAAATGTTTCGTCATTTTCAATTGTTTCGAATTAAAATTTTAATTCTTAATTTTAAGGACAAAATTATAAAAGAATTATTTTTTAGGTTTAATTGCAAGTTGTACCCTGAAAGATAGTTCGAATCTCAATTTAGATCTCCAAAGATAGAAAACCTCAATTTGCACCCTCAAAGATAGAAATTTGTATTAATGTGCACCTAAAACTAAATTGATAAATTATACCTAGATCCCCTCATGTTTGTCACTTAATCATTTGGACCCCTTCACATTTTGAATATTACTCCTACATCTCATGATGTTTGTGCACGTGTAACACATAACTCTTTTTCGTTAATATCTATTCATATAACCGTTAAAAAATATGATTTTATCTTAATAAAAATTATAATTTTATATTATCCTTTATTTTGTGGGTTCGATATACTCTAAAGTTCAAAATCAAACTTACCATTTTAATGTCCAATAGAATGTAGATATTTATATAATATTTTTTATATCTAATGCAATATATCACTCAATGTGCAACCTTTTATTCTATTAGACATTCAAATGGTAAACTTAATTTTGAACTTTAGAATATTTTGGACCCATAAAATAAAGTGTAATATGAAATTATAATTTTTTATTAGAATAAAATCATATTTTTTAACGGTTATATCAATAGATATTAACGAAAAAGGATTATGTGTTACACGTGCGCAAACGTCATGAAATGTATGAGTAATATTCTAAATGTAAAGGGGTCCAAATGATTAAATGACAAACATAAGAGAATCTAGGTATAATTTATCAATTTAATTTTAGGTGCACATTGATACAAATTTCTATTTTTGAGGGTACAAATTGAGATTTTTTTTATCTTTAGGAGTACACATTGATACAAATTTCTATATTTGAAGATGTAAATTGAAATTTTTGATCTTTAGGGGTACAAATTGACATAAATTTTTATCTTTGAGGGTACAAATTGAAATTTTTTTATCTTTATGATTACAAATTAAAATTTAAACGATTTGCATAATGCAATTTGCAATTAACCATATTTTTTATTTCCAATTAATGCCTCTTACTCACCGTCATGAGTAGATCAGGGCGACCCATTCAATATATAATGTAGATTATTAGGTATTAAACATTCAATTTTATTTCACTGGTCAGTGTATTTAGACTAATTTGTACACCTTTTAATTAATTATTTTTTTTGATTCTATCAAATATAAATCATTCACGCCTTACACATTCGAATCATTCAATTGAACTGAGTACAATCATCAACCAATTATTAGATTCGTAATTGAACAAAAAAAATATAATAATAATGTTATATTTATCAAATTTTTTATGAAATTTTGTATTTCAATGAATGTGTTATAATTTTTATTATTAAATATTAATAAAACTCACTTATTTAATGATAAAAATTGTACGACGTCACTTAAAGTGAAAATCTAAACAAAAAATCTTTTGTTAAGCATAACATAACATTGTTGTAAAAATACCCAACTCTATAAAAGGAGTAAGAATCTACGTGGAAAAAAGGTCATACTTTGGGGACAAAAGGTAGAGTAATACTATACAGATTTAAAATTTAAACTTAAAATATAGACTTGATGATGTGACTGTTGATGTGTACCAGCCATGTCATCAGTTTCAAAAATTCTATTTTTAAAGAAAGATCAGATGACTTGGCCGATCATCTTCTTTCTTCCTTCTTCCCTCTTTTCTCTTCTTCTCCCTTCCTTTTCACTAAACCAAACACCGTTGGCCAGCCATAGGATTTCTTTATCAACTCCTCCCTATCCTCTTTCTATTTAAAAAAAAATTGAACCCAATAAATCGGGTTTTTTCCATAGCCACGTTTGAAGCCGAACTGGTTGATGACAACAGCCGATTGTTTCACCCCTATGCTGAAGACCTTTTTGTTTAAAAAGAAATTGAATAGTCGATTGTTTCACCACATCCGAAGCCAAATTGATTGTTGTGGTTCTTGGGTGAGGGTAGAACCCTAGCTGCAGCAATAAGGCTTTTGGGTGAGGTCTTTGATGTTCTTTTGTGACTTTCCTATCTTAGTTCCTTGTGAAAACTTAATTAGGTTGGTTTCTGGTGGGTAAGTTTTGGCGTAGGGAGAAGCAGAAAAAGAAATCCTATAGCTAACGGGCGGTGTTTGGTTTGGTGAAACCGTAAAAGAGATGGGAGAAGACGAAGGGAGATGATCGTCCAAGTCATCTCATCTTTCTTTAAAAATAAATTCTTTTATTTTTTTAAAACTAATGACATGACTTTGACCCATCAACAACCATGCCACCGAGTCTAAATTTTAAGACAGTCTGACGTTGCTATAATTAACCGCGGGGAACAAGTTTCTAACTAATCGAAATGACTAAAATACCCAACTCAACGTCTTTTATTACGGAAAAGCCTCCTTCCCCTTTATAAAGCGGTGGTAGTCAACCCGAGGGGATACCATCGACGAGATCAACGCTGTAGTAGCTGCTCTTCAAACCGGAGACGAGATCACCGAGAGGAGAGAGAAAGAGGAGAAGGAAAATGTCTTCGTTGGTCGTGGTTACAGACACAGGCGTACGAACGCCTCTTCTACAAGATTTATCACCTCCAGTTCCACACAGCGACTCGGGCGTTAGAGAAGAAGAGATTGTTCCTTTACCGTCACCGAACGAGTTGGATGAATCAAAAGCTAATCCTACCGATCCCAAGCAACGCCTTGTATCTTTAGATGTCTTTCGAGGCCTCACTGTCGCTGTACGCAACCTCCGAAATTGATTTCCTTCTAACTGGATTCTTAATTTTGAGAATTTGATTCACTAGTTTTGCATTTCAAGCTCTCATTCTCTTTTTGCATTTTATCTCTCTTTTTTTACAGTCCAAAGAGAACAAATACTTTTTGGAAATCCTTACTTGTCTGTAGGTTTCTTGTTAATCTAGCAGAGTCTTCAATCTTGCCTCTAATTCCAACTTACATCGAAGTTCATCATTCGAGCGCTTGTTCTTCTCTTTGATCTGTCTCTGCTATTTTTTGGTCTTTTCGTTAACATTACTGTTGTTGTGTTTAGTGTTTTTGACAGCTGATGATATCGGTTGATGATGTCGGAGGGGTCTTTTGCTTCAACAAACCACTCTCTATGGTTTGGCATGACATGTGACCATCGCGGTCGCGGACTTTGTGAAAAAAANAACATTACTGTTGTTGTGTTTAGTGTTTTTGACAGCTGATGATATCGGTTGATGATGTCGGAGGGGTTTTTTGCTTCAACAAACCACTCTCTAGCGGTCGCGGACTTTGTGAAAAATTTTTAGCGATCTTTCCCTTTCTTTTCTTTAGGTTCCTTGGCAAAGTAGTAGAGTCTTGAATTAATGTCTTCAATAGATAACTTCTTCTTTTCTTTTTTGTCTTTTCCTTACACTACTCTGACCTTGTTTGGTTTATTCGACAGCTGATGATATTGGTTGATGATGCCGGAGGGGCTTTTCCAGNCTTTTCTTTAGGTTCCTTGGCAAAGTAGTAGAGTCTTGAATTAATGTCTTCAATAGAGAACTTCTTCTTTTCTTTTTTGTCTTTTCCTTACACTACTCTGATCTTGTTTGGTTTATTCGACAGCTGATGATATTGGTTGATGATGCCGGAGGGGCTTTTCCATCAATAAACCACTCTCCATGGTTTGGCGTGACCCTTGCGGACTTCGTAATGCCTTTTTTCCTCTTTGGTGTTGGTGTTTCTGTGAGTTTGGTATTCAAGGTATCAATTTATTGGTGTTTCCGTGAGTCTGGTTATCAAAGTATGTACTGTTGTATTACTCAACATAACCTCAATTATTAGAAGGTAGTCACTAGGCGCAATTGCATGCTATTGCTTTTGCAAGCATATTTTTTTAAGTAGCATTGAATGACTAGAATTTAAACTAAAAGATCAAAACATAGCAAGAGATGGCATCAATCTATATGGTAATTCGTATCTTTTTACTTAGCTGTTGTCACGAGTCACAGTTTGTTTCCTGTTGCAGAAAGTATCCAGCAAACCAGCAGCAATAAGAAAGGTTATGGTCAGAACAGTTAAGCTCTTCCTCTTGGGGTTGGTTCTGAACGGTATGTTGTTCACCACCTAATAAGAAGGCTTTAAATGGGACCTCTTTATGAGCTCAAGACACTTCTCATGGAATGTACTTAAGGGTGACTAGATAGACTTACCAATTTGCCACTATTTTGAAATAACTCCCTATTAAGTTTCGCGGAAACGAAGTTCTAATGCTCTGCCTACTGATTCATCTTTGATCAATGTATGATTAGTTAAGTTTTAGAAAAAAGGAAAGACTTGAATTATATTTCAAGAGCAGTGCAAACAGGATATACTCATTTTATTCCTTTTTCAATTCGCATCATTCATATACATCGAACACCCAGTAGTGAATTTCAAAACTTTGTTGGCTGATATGATCATGTAGTAGTGTTCCTCAAATGTATTTGTAGGCGGGTATTTCCATGGGCGCAACCATTTAAGCTATGGGGTTGATGTCAGACAGATACGGTGGATGGGTGTGCTCCAGGTACCGCAGCCATTAGGTCAATAACCTGAATCAAGCTCTTGTTGTGATTGTCATGCGGTTGCTGATACTCACATGTCTTGTCACAATGTTGGTGCTCTTGTTTGACTTGATGTTTGCTAACTGATAGCATTACTGTATGTTTGTTTAGTACCTTCTGTTTTTTATGGCTGCTGTCCAACCTTGCAGCATGCTGCATACCTTTATTGTGTAAACTTGCATGCCTGATGTTTATTTCTTGCATTNGCTCTTGTTTGACTTGATGTTTGCTAACTGATAGCATTACTGTATGTTTGTTTAGTAACTTCTGTTTTTTATGGCTGCTGTCCAACCTTGCAGCATGCTGCATACCTTTATTGTGTAGACTTGCATGCCTGATGTTTATTTCTTGCATCTTCTTTCCCCAAATCTGAAGAAATGTTTCCATTCACCTACTTATTGTAGATACATTGTAGAAGTGGGAAATGAGTTCAAAAAGATTGTACTGGACTCCTTTTTAATTTGGATAAGTTGGAACTAAATTGATGAACATGAAAGTGTAAGAGATTTATCATTTATGACGTATTTAGCTGACATGCTACAAGGGCTGGAGCTGGTCTGGAGATGAACTAAACTGCAGGCTTCCTACCTTTCATCAACTGTCTGCATTAGTGACATGATAAAATACTTTTATCTGTTCTTTTTTGATGAGAACATGGTTAAATTTTTTCATGAACTGGTTCACTTGCAAAGTGAACAAAAAAACATCACATGAGCTTGTACAATTATTTTGATGTTTCAGTGATGAATTCCTTTTCTTTGCACTCCCCAATCACAATTTTACAAACTGATTAACCATTATAGTGGCTGAACTTTATGCTATCAACTTAGAACAAAGTGATATGTCCTTTTAGGTTTTCATGCTATATTTTCAGTGATGGGATTAGACTGATTAGTTATTGGCCAGAGAATATTAGTGCATGCTTCAACATTTGTTCACTTCTTGTTGAACTTGGGTAATAGTACTGTGTTTTAGCCTCAGCTGTCCAGAAACCTGTTCAAGTATGCTAGTAGATATTAATTAAATATCCTTGTGAGAGGAATCTTACCCTCAGATTACCCTATCATTCAATTGGTTCTATTGTTAACTATTCCCAAGATATAATTTGATTGCGTAAGGCAACTAATCAGCGAAATATGAACCATGCTACCTGTGTTTTTATTTCTTGCTCCCATCTCCCACAGTTTGATGTGTTTGTGTATCATTCACTTATAAAACAGAAATGGATAAGCCAGAATTTGATAGTATATAATCCAGTGAATATGGCAAGAGAGATATCAATGTAAATGGGGTGGTTTCCCCAGTGGCAGGGGATAGTTCTTTTATTCTATAATATAAACTTAAGGAATTCTTCTTGTTCTATGGTTGACAAATTTGAAATGAAAAAGAATAGTACTTATGCGACTCATCTAGTATTGAATTTGGATATTGAGTTTTCATTATTTTATCTTGCTTGCTACTACATTCTCACCTGTGTTTTTATAAATTACAGAGGATTTCTATTGGATATCTGTTTGTTTCGATTTTGGAGATCTGGCTTGTTAATAAGGTTGCAGTTGACTCGGCAGTGACATTTGTACAGAAATATGTCATTCAGTGGTATGATTTACCATTTGTGATTTCATACTCCCTAAAAGGCCTATCATTTATGATTACATACTCTCTGAGAGGGCCAATCAAAGTGGCAAGCAATGCAACCCTAGCCCCCAAGTGTACTAACATTAAGAAACCTGTTCATTGGAAGCTTCAACAATATTGTATATACTCTATTTTCCAATTCCTATCCCTGTTGGAGCTACATTTAGCAGGAATTGACTTTACAGCCTAGAACTTTGGTTTATTTGGAGTTTAGTAAACCTTCTAAAATGCGTTGAAGAAGCTTAGTAGTTTCTATGAAAAATTACTTCAGAACTCAAACCAGATGGATGCATTGTGATTTTAATTTTCTTTGAGGCCATGAGCCTCAAATCCAAACGATTTTTTTTTTGAGTTGTATATTCAATTTTAGAAATCGAAGCAGACAGGCAGATGACATATCTTACAAATTGGAAAGTATTCATCAATTGATACATGTTCTTAAGCCGTTAGCNTTGTGATTTTAATTTTCTTTGAGGCCATGAGCCTCAAATCCAAACGATTTTTTTTTTTGTGAGTTGTATATTCAATTTTAGAAATCGAAGCAGACGGGCAGATGACATATCTTACAAATTGGAAAGTATTCACCAATTGATACATGTTCTTAAGCCGTTAGGTGTACACAATTATGTTGAACTCCTTTTCATCATTTGATAAATCATGTGCCAGACAATTGCCCGAACTTAGGTACCAAATTTGAGGGAGATATGTGACAATCTAAAGGTGGGGAAAATATTAGACGTAACGGTGACGCCACAAGGTGCACCATTCAATAAGAAAACAACAAGTTGTGTTCACTTTATCCATGTAATATAATAACTACCCATGTAAAGAAGTGGGGTTAACTCTATTTATTTGGTTGTTCCCTATTGGCTGGTGACTTCAAGTTCTAGCATTGATATAGTGTCNGTGGGGAAAATATTAGACGTAACGGTGATGCCACAAGGTGCACCATTCAATAAGAAAACAACAAGTTGTGTTCACTTTATCCATGTAATATAATAACTACCCATGTAAAGAAGTGGGGTTAACTCTTTTTATTTGGTTGTTCCCTATTGGCTGGTGACTTCAAGTTCTAGCATTGATATAGTGTTACCGTTACATTAAATATTTACTCCTAAAGTTGGTCTAGTCGATGAGACATCGTATACTGAAACTTTTGCAGGTGTGAAGACTATTTACTTTTCGTTTCCAACTGTTTGTGAAATGGAATGATGAGATTCATAACAATATTTTTTTAATTTTCTTTGCTTATTGTATTCTCATGTGCATTCCTTGCTATACAGGGTGGTTGCTATCTTATTAGGTTCTTTGTATATGTGCTTGCTTTATGGGCTTTATGTTCCAGACTGGGCGATTGAAGTTACGAGCATGAACTTGACCTCATTTGCATCTGGATATGGATCTGGTACTCAAATTGTGAGTTAGACTATATAGGTTTTCTAAAACATATACCGACAAGATTGTGTTTGATTGGCATTAAACTTAAGGGCACAGCCAATTTAACATACAAGTATCAACTGTAGGATTTTTTTAGCAAACTATGTGATAATGATCATCCATGCTGCTGTAACTTAAGTTGCTTGCCAATGTTAGGTCTTGGGTCTTTACAAATTCATGAATTGGATGTTTTGAGAATGGAGCAGCTTCCAAGCTGTGGGTCATTGTGAGCAACAACATGGACTATGGGGGAATTGGGAATTAGTTGTCTATTGTCCGAAAAATTCCTATGCAAGTCTCTTGTGGTTGGAGGTCAACAGCATATTAGACGCTAATTGTTTAGAAAATCAGGGTGGGTGTCTGTGTGGAAGTTGACTCCCTGTTGCAATATTACAATCTCAGGGTAAGAGGGAAGATATAGATTCTATCTGTTGAAATCTCAATGCTATTTAGTTTGAAGTTTCTTGTTGTCTTTAGCGACACACCTCTTATATGAGCTGAATATATTTATTCAGCATTGTACATTACATTNATATTACAATCTCAGGGTAAGAGGGAAGATATAGATTCTATCTGTTGAAATCTCAATTCTATTTAGTTTGTAGTTTCTTGTTGTCTTTAGCGACACACCTCTTATATGAGCTGAATATATTTATTCAGCATTGTACATTACATTTTACTACATGCTCCTTTTTACCTAGAAAGATACTTCAAAGCTCTTTAGCTTTGGTATATTAGTGAATTGCTTCTCTGAGGCTCTTCCTCACTCTTTTTTCTACTTTTATATAGCTCTTGGTTACTTAAACTCATCCATGGATTGTGGCACTGCTTTATGAAATAGGTTTGTTTCTTTGAGTTGAGTGGAGTGTTATGACCAACGTCTTATACTGTGGTTGCATTTATTAATGCATCCCAACCTTCTTCAGACTTGCCTTTATTAGCATGTTTGATAATGATTATTGTGTTTGATAGAAAGCTTTTTTCAATTGAACGAGTGAGTGGAGATCATAGGCTTCGTGAAGTCATGCAGGTGTAGGGGTCCAGTAAGCTGAAAGTCTGAATACCAGGTTCAGAGTTCACTGATGTGGTCTACATGTATGTGTGCACGTTTTGATTGAAAACCATTAGGGGCATAACTCTGAACCTGGTATTCAGACGCCCAGATATTGGACTCCTTGAATTATTGTAACCTGTGCTAGAAGATAATTTACTCTCTGTGGAATGTTACTCCTGAATCTTTTCAGCTTAAACTGCCAGTTTGTATTATGTTTTCTACCGTTTTGTTACAGAGCTAATCCTCATGTCATGACACATAATTACTAGGTGCACTGTGGAGTGAGGGGTAATCTTGAACCTCCTTGCAATGCAGTTGGGTTGATTGATCGGTTTTTTCTTGGTGAACAACATCTTTACCAACATCCTGTGTACAGAAGAACAAAGGTGATTTCCCTTGGCCTTCTGTGCTTACACCTGTCTGTCCTGCATTAGGATCTTGAGTTCCTTGCTGTTTTGTGCATCTAATATTTTCATGTTTCCAGGAATGCAGTGTTAATTCTCCTGATTATGGACCTCTACCCCCAAATTCACCTGGGTGGTGCTTAGCTCCATTTGACCCAGAGGGCATCTTAAGGTTACATATATAGTCCTGTTATTTCTATTTTTCTTTTTTTTAAATAACACAAATCATGGTTCCAAAAGTACATTGTATTCATTGTTTCTCCAAATTAGATAAGCATAAAATAGGAAAAGTAAGTTCTAGAGTTGTCCATACCCCTCTTGGAAATGATTTTACCTTGAAAAATGGATTTTTTTTCCTCTTTGTAATATTTATATATTTTCCATGGGAACCAACTCAACCTAGCTACTAAAAGAAAGTGGTTTCTTTGCTACTGCATATTACTGGCATTGTGGAGCAAGGCGCAAATGTAACCTTCGTGTGGTGCTTGCTGCTGCTGACCATTTTGTCTTTGGGTATTATTCTGTACTTCGGCAAAAAGTGGCACATTGGATAGATGTTCTCCTTGGAGAACAAAAATTCATGGCCTTTTCTTATTGAGCTTGATAACATTCTGGTGAATTGATATCTTGTTAAGTCAGCTCTTCGAGAATTTCTACACTGCTTTTTTGCACTAAACACGGTCATAGGTTATACCTTTAAATCTTAGTGACTATCAGTTTTAGGGTAACTGTTCAGATATTGATTCATTATTTTGGACAATTTTTTTCCAGTTCACTGATGGCTGCAATCACTTGTTTTATGGGATTGCATTTTGGACATATTATTGTGCATTATAAGGTCCGTACCTGCCTTTTTATTGATTCAGAACATTTCTGGTTCATTACTTAAATTGTTCCTCAAGTTTATACAATACACTTTCGAATATGCTGGAAATATGTCGGTATGCAATATTGTGATGCATGATTTTGTAATTGATTGTAACTTCGCTAAAAATTTCTCTATCTCATCTCTACNCCTCAAGTTTATACAATACACTTTCGAATATGCTGGAAATATGTCGGTATGCAATATCGTGATGCATGATTTTGTAATTGATTGTAACTTCGCTAAAAATTTCTCTATCTCATCTCTAATTCCTTGCTGCAGGACCACATGCAGAGGGTGATATTGTGGTCTTTATCTTCCTTGCCCCTATTACTCTTGGGATATGTTTTGGATGTCCTAGGTATATTATTTTATGTAAGCATTTGGTTTGCAATCAAGGATCAAATTTTTGTTTCGAAATGGTCGTAAAGTTTCTGTTTCCAAGGAAACCAAAATAAATTAGTGATTGAATCGAAATTTCAATACTTCAAAATATTTCAAAAAGTTTGAGAAGTTTCGGCATATTTCCACTAATGTTTCAAATTGTCGATGTTTCAAGATATTTTAATATATTTTGACCAAATATTTCAAAATGTTTTGAAAATAAATTCTCGAATTTTTATTTGTTTCTTTTATGTTTTCGAAATATTTCTAAAACGTTTCTGTTTTCAAGGTGACCAAAATAATGCAATGAAATGAAATTTTGATATTTGTTTTCAATTATGGTATTTTAAGGAGTTCCAGTAGACTTCTCTTACAATTGTTGCGACCTATGCTTGACCATTTTAGGTGTCCCTTTGTCTAAACCATTGTACACGTTGAGCTATATGTGCATCACAGCAGGAGCATCAGGCCTTCTATTGACCATCATTTTTTACATTGTAAGCTACTTTTTTTTTGGCAGTGCAGTATTTTCTTTTTATAGGAGTTAGTAAATTGGGAAAATTCAAGACAAGATCAAAAAGGTGTGATTTCAAGCCAATCCCATCATCATGTTGTCAAACTTTATTGACCTTCGTCTANGGCCTTCTATTGACCATCATTTTTTACATTGTAAGCTACTTTTTTTTTGGCAGTGCAGTATTTTCTTTTTATAGGAGTTAGTAAATTGGGAAAATTCAAGACAAGATCAAAAAGGTGTGATCTCAAGCCAATCCCATCATCATGTTGTCAAACTTTATTGACCTTTATCCCCCTCCTTTTTTCTTTTTTTACTTCCCTTTTTTTTATAAATCTTTTCTTTCAGATAATATGTTGAAGCTTCCCTTCTATTTTTGGAAGAAGTTTTCTTGTGACTTTCTTTATAATTACCTTAACAACTTAATAAATTCTTCATATATGTAGGTCCAATGTTTTTTAGAGTTTCAGGATTTTAGTGCCTTCTGCCTTGAAATTATTGGACNCCCTTTTTTTTATAAATCTTTTCTTTCAGATAATATGTTGAAGCTTCCCTTCTATTTTTGGAAGAAGTTTTCTTGTGACTTTCTTTATAATTACCTTAACAATTTAATAAATTCTTCATATATGTAGGTCCAATGTTTTTTAGAGTTTCAGGATTTTAGTGCCTTCTGCCTTGAAATTATTGGACTTCTACTCCTTAAATTTTTCTCTTGGTAGAGAGAGCACCATGTTTATACTATCACATTGGTGTTTTAAATTTCTCCTATAAGTTGTAAGGATAATATGAGAATTCTATGCACATCTGTTGTTTAGTTAAGGCACAGAGTTATCAGGCGGTCATCCTTTTGCCACACACTCTCTCCAAATAGGCGACTGCAGGATTGAAGGTAGTTTGTTGCNCTATCACATTGGTGTTTTAAATTTCTCCTATAAGTTGTAAGGATAATATGAGAATTCTATGCCCATCTGTTGTTTAGTTTAGGCACAGAGTTATCAGGCGGTCATCCTTTTGCCACACACTCTCTCCAAATAGGCGACTGCAGGATTGAAGGTAGTTTGTTGCATTGAGTTCTTTTGTACGCTGAGGTATGCGAGAGCAGGAGCACAGTTTTCTAGTTGAACTAACTCAAAAGTTTGAGCTTTAGAAATAATATGGTTGCAAACCTTGACTCTTGCATCCCCTTGAAGATTTATTCTCATTTGTTTCAAAAAATGAGCTAATCAAGAGGTGGGATTCTATACTAGAAGGTTGTGTGACCCTGGAAAAGTGTAATTATGGATAATGAGAAGCAAAGGATTTGTAGGACCCCATCTCTTTTGCTTGAATTCATTATATGTGTTTAGTAACATTGGATCCTTTCACTTGTTAGTGCGTGTTTCGAACATCTAGGCAATGATGGAGCATGTCTCTGCCAGCAATGATAAGGGTGCTCAAAATTGGACGTAAGGATGGATATGTCAGAAATCTGGGATGGCTGTCTTTTTCCTATTTATTTCTGTTTTTTGGCTGAGTGCTAGGTTATATTTAAGAGTACTATGTGAGATGAGTGAGAGACTACCAAATCATTGACAAGGAGACAACGGAGGAAGATTTGTATGCTCATATTTGGTTATGTTTGCTGAAGGTTGATGTCAAGCATATTAGAAAGCCCACAATGGTGCTTCAGTGGATGGGGATGAATGCTCTCGTTATTTATGCTTTGGCTGCTTGTGACCTCTTTCCAGCTGCCTTGCAAGGTTTCTATTGGCGTTCACCTGAAAACAACCTGGTAGTTTCCTGTTTCCTGGGCTTCTGGTTTTTAATGTTATAGCTTTTCACTGTTATCTCTATTGATTACTTCTCAACATCACTAGTCTTTAAATTCCAAATGCCCTCAAAATCAATGTTATTGCTAAGGACAAGAAATAGAATGGAGTAATAGGAGTAAATTGATGGTGAAATCTAAATCCCTAAAAGTATTTTGAATTGACTTACTTTATAAATTGATAGCAAGAATTGCCACCATGGATTTCCTTGAGGCAAGCCAAAAATATTGACACGTTTTTGGAAATGCTGAAAAAGAAACTAATATTCATTTGGCAAGGAAAAACTAAAGATTGTTAAGCTGTACGCTTAATATAGACATCCTCTTAAAATGAGAACATTTAATTATTTAACTTTTATTTGGATTAGACTGTACCTTTTGTTTTAGTAAGGAGATGAACGATTAAACTAGACTTTTTTGGATTGAACGATATTTCCTTTCTCTGTCTAAGGATGACTTGCCATTTTTGCTCAGTTTAGAATATGGAGCCAATAATATAGATGCTTTTAGTTTTTTTTGTTTCATTTGGCATGCCTTTGTAGTTAATTAGGCATATAATGTGTTGATGGCCTAACTTTTAACAAAACATGGCTTGCAGGTTGACGGCACTGAATCACTATTGCAGGCCATCCTTCAATCAAAGAAGTGGGGTACCTTGGCTTTTGTATTGCTTGAGATTTTATTTTGGGGTCTTGTTTCTGGATTCCTCCACATGAAACGAATCTATATGCGGCTATAAGGTTGCTGACATGTACCCTTGTGCTCACCATGTGAATAATGAGACATCTCTAGACATCAGCATAGTGTTCTTTCTTCCCAGAGCCTTACTGCAGTTTTTTGTTCAAGTAGTGAAAGATCAACAATCTGAGAAATCTTGGGAAATGGTCAGATTTTAGTTGGATTACTTGATATTATCACAGTAACTGGATATGTGTAATGACTTCATCAAAAATTTACTCAGACCTATAGTCATTAACTATAAACTTACTCTTCTTCCCTGGTTTGTCCTGCAGTCTGTACAGCAGCAATGAAGATGCAAGGCTCAGGCGGGTAATGGTTTTCTCTCCGTGTTCTTTGAATTTGATTCATTTTGTATTGCTGTACTATTTGGAATTTAATTCTAGTGGCATATCGTACAAAGATAAGTAGGTAATGAAAATATGGCAATACCCTGACTTTTGGTATAAGCAGCGGCAAAGTATAGTGCGATTCCTCTTTGATGTTCTCCTTTCCCGGTTGGCTTTATTTGTTTTTCTGTTTGAAGTCTCTTTCTCTTTGAACTCTGCGTGCATGCGTGTGTATGTTTTGCGGGCATGTAAAGAATAGATTGGTTGTGTTGAGAGTAGAGATAAGGAATCGATTCTCTTGAATAGGAAAAAGTGCTTCTATGGTCGTATAGTGGTGGTTCAAAGTGGAAAAGGTACACTAGTTTTCATTCAAAAGTGAAACTCAGTTCACACTGACTAGTAAGATCATTTGAATTCTCTATGCCATTAAATATGCTCGTGTGAATGTTGGATGATAGCGAGTCACAAATCCGCTTGGGTTCAACTCATGAGGTAAATCACTAAAAAGGTTAAACACATTCTCAAGCTTATATTAACCAAGTACAATTTTTGCATTAGCTTGGCTTTATTAGTTAATGAGCATATCGCGGATTACATAGAAATAAAGATAATTGGACTTCATTTCTCCTAAAACTCAGGGAAGCTCGTTTGAGATCACGTAAAATAACTTCTAAAGCCAATGTGCTATTTCAACTTGATTCCATCTCATAATTGTCGACGCGCCCTTTCTCAGGTAAGACACCAGAATGACATATATTGGTCACACGTCATCGTTAATACATGATCAATAAGGATAAACAATTATATAATCTTACTGACTAATCTAAAGCGGTAGTTACTAGTTATATTAGTGGTTACTGAGTTCAGTGGGACTCACTTGTCATATGTGGTCGTTTGCCATTATTTAGCAAGGCTAATGCTATTAGGATTTTAAAAATTAAACTAATTTGGAGTTCCAATAAATAAGTCTAAAAATTATTGGCGAATCACATCACTGTCACATTATTAAATTGATTTTTAAAGTTTAATACCATTACTCATTTAGTAATATCATATATTAATAATGACGTGTTGCCATCTTAGCAACAAATATATATATGTATATATATTTTTGTTCAACAATTAGAGATATTTAGGTTAAATTTACATTCACTTCGATTAATCCTCTCCCCAATTCGGTCAAAAGTGGGTTATCCACACTAGAACAAGGATATTCACGAGAATAAATCCTTTATAGCTTGGCCTCAAGGATTGTCAAATTTTAAACTTAAGATATCTGAATATACAACTCGTCCATGTTACCACTAGTTACTAATACCTTTTGACCTACACTTAGGATTTTGAAACAAATATTTTACTCAAAATGAACTACTCCTTCAAAAGTACTAATGACAAAACAGTAAAAATCCACTAATCAGTAAAACAATAATGATAAGGGTTTGTAAGGGCCTTCATAAACTCGAACCACTTGCTTTAGTATAATCAATATCTTGTCAAAAAAGATTATGTATATCTTCTGATTCGTAAACAGTTTTAGCAAAGGAGTGCCCTTTCGGCCACAGGAAACTTTGCTTCAAAACTCCTCAATCCTATCTTTTAATCCCACCACAATTGGCTGACGTAACCTCCAAATGGTTTTTTAGCCCATAAAACTTACTTTATGCAAGCCATATAAATCCAGTCATTTACAAGTCTTCTACCCATCTTAGCATTCTCGCTCCCTTTAAACAACTACCAACACTTACATGTGAGTAAAAATGGCTACCGAAAAGTCGGTCGCTGAGGGTTCAGGCACCTACAATGGCAGCAACCAAGACAATTCTGCTGAAAGATTGCCCACCAGCAAAGAAAGAGCTGAATACTACTTGGGGAAAGCGATTGCACGAAGAGCAGTTTATGGTTCAAGCCGTGGTCGTGGGAGCAGAAAGGTTAAAACCAATGATGTCAGAATGCTTAAGAGTAGGCTAAGCAGAGTTTCATTGGCTGATGAAACAGAAAATTAAACGAAGTATGTTGTGTTTGTCAAAGTGTAGGATGTCAAAAATGCGCCAAGATTATGTCATCTTCCTAACAATCACATAAATTGCCATGGATCTGTAATTCTATTACTGAGCATCATTAGATCAGATCTTAGAACTATGAAACCTTCACCATCAAGACAAGAATATATGCCATTTCAAAGTGCTAAATCAGGGAAGAGAGAGAAAATGGAACCAGCAAACTTATTTTGCATAATTAAAGTGAATGCTAGATCTGTCTGAAAATGATAGGAGAGCCATACATACATGCTTTTGACGTGTCTGCCTAGTCGAGCATGAACACATTTGCGAACAATAATTTTCTCACACATACTGAAGCTTCCAACACTATATACATGCATTGGCTCCTGTGACAAAGAGGTTTGTATAAAGAAGGAGCCAACTGTTTTCTGCAAATGAAAAAAATGAACTCTATCCACCATCCAAATTAATAAAAATAGATTAAGCGAAAGAAAAATGGTTTTCAATCGAACCGTTAGGGGCATCACCTGTGTTTTTAGTCAATAGTCACCCGGGCCAGGTCACTACGATCCTCTTTGTGAGGAGGAACCCCTTCTCCTGAAGTTACAGGCTATTTTATTGAGTTTCTTTGAGAGAGTTGTCTTGTGTCTTAGGTATTCTCTACCTACCCACCTGTGTCGGTTTCAGGTACAAGTACTCTTTCGTTGAAGGTTCGAACACGTAAAATGCTTGGCATTCCTATGACCTTTCAATGACCAGGCTGACAAATGCAGGTACAATAAACAGAAGGGCAATGGATAAAAATGCAGTGAAAGTTGTGCAACAAACATTAGTAATGTCTTGGAATTGCGAGGGCAAAATATCTCATTGACCTGAACAGAAAGGATACAGTGTAGATTTTGGACCCAAGAAACAATTGAAAAATAATCTGCACAATGATACGATTGATCCAGGAAGAGCAGGAATAGGAAGTTTTAAGTAGAATCAATGCTAAAACCCAAGAATTTCTATGTGCCAGCCACGCAAACACAAAAACTGATTGCAGCTTAGAGACTATGATAAAACCTTCGAACTACAAGGTTTCTGGCTGTAAATAAATATTCTGTCTGCTGGTTTGTTCCCAAGTCCCCATTATCTTGTCATTTCAAGTTTTTACATTGCCATCCACAAACCACCCGTGAGCTATGTTGAAGCCAGGATTTGCCACACAGTCTATTAAAGACGCCGGGAAATAGAACACTGATATACAACCGGGAAAGAACATTGCCTTCCAGATCTATAGAGTGGAGTAGGTCAGAAGCTAGAAAGACAGATTGCGAAAGATCTTGGAAGAAAAGCAAAGGAATGAAGGTTGAGGGATATATGGAGAGGATGGTTGTTTTCAGATGAAGATTTAGATTTTTGAAGCCCTAAGCGCTATCAAACCAATGAAAGA
This sequence comes from Ilex paraguariensis, assembly GCA_963454935.2. Taxonomy (NCBI): domain Eukaryota; kingdom Viridiplantae; phylum Streptophyta; class Magnoliopsida; order Aquifoliales; family Aquifoliaceae; genus Ilex; species Ilex paraguariensis. Next base: position 16,713 of record CAUOFW020001680.1, on the reverse strand, counting down.
TCAGCAGGCCACCAAGAAGCAAAATGACTGAATATCCACCCTAAACCCTATAATACAGGTGTGTATGATCAATACGTGCCCATATATACTATCTCAATCACACAAAGCCTCATCATTAGAAACATTAAATAGTTTACGATGTCTTTGATTAGCTTCTTTACATTCGGCAGAGAATCATAACATCTTTGTGTCCATCCAGATAAACAGAAATGCATCCTGATGGAGAAATCATGGCAAGCAAACAAGTGAAAGCAATACACATTCTCATGGAGAAGTCATAACTAGAGAAGAAAATGCGTAGGAATAGATATTTGCAGTATACGAAAGTTTGAATGTCATGACAATATACAAGCAACCAGTCCAGCTGTTTGATGCAAATTACAAAGTCATCAGTCATTTCCTGCACACAACCACAATCACTACTTGACATGCTATAAAATGAGGCCTAAGAAGACTGCGAAGTACCTTAATATGATCCATACCTGCTAATTCTGCATTCCCTGGAACTTGAATATCTTCCTAACAACCATCTCAAAAAGTTAAACAACATTGTCAGTGTAGTATCACGATGTTACATCATTATCACTGGGGCTGTTTAAAACTATGATGCTTCATAAAAGGAGACGCACTGCCAAATGAATGTGGCAGTTAAATTCTAAGGTATATGCAATCATACCATGATATAAAAGGCAAATACACAACGGTGAAAGAGTTATGCACCAAAGAAAGGGTTGGCAGAAACATGGTAATCAAGTGACAACTACACACCTCAGGTTAAAGAACAATTACAATTCCAGTGAATTTGATGGCTTCATAGCTCCACTTCCAACTTAGCTGAAGGTACCAGCATTCAACTATCATTTTGCCTCTCATTTTAGCAGCCAATAGAGATGCCAAGAACAGCCATAACAAATCCAAACATAGAATCTAAATACAAATGAGTGGCCTTAGTCCATTAATCAGAACAAACAAACCTATTCCACAAACTAAGGTAGATAAATACAAATTATTTTCTTACTCTGATAGGACACCTGTTTTTTAAATTCAATCTGAATGCTTCTTCTCTAGGATGCATATATTGCATTAAGTAGCTTTATCAAAATAACATCGGATCACACTAAACCTATTTACTTCTTTCCACCATTTCTTACTGGAAACAATCAAACGGTTGCTTAAACCTACCAACAATAAGTCACAAGACTGCAATATGTACAACAAATTCTATCCAACATAACACGCATCAAGCACTCACACCTACTTGCAAAAGACATTAATGAAAAACTCATTTTTTTGTTTCCAGTACAGATGTGGTTTCATCAGCCAGTCATGATCTACAAGATGACCACAGGTTCTACAGGTAAGTATTTCCCCTTAAGTCCAGGCAATCATAACTGTTCTGCTGTCATGAATGGATGGAGACAAACTATAAGATATCCCAGATGTGTTCTGAGTTTGTTTGTGACGTCCATTCAGAAAATGAGCTAAATGATAAAAAAAAAAAAGAGGAGCGGAGAGGGGGGGGGGGATTGCATTAGTGACGATGGAAGTTTTCTTACATGGGTGCATGGACATGGACAACGAGCTTCATACATCTAGCCTCACCCAGCAGTTGAGTTACCTATAAAAACCTAGCCCATCCCCATTCAAAACGTCACCTCCCATCATGGGGCAATCATTAGCATCATGTCCAAACTGCCCACAGCAAGGCACAGAGCAACGCCTTCTCTTCCTGTACATATCTTCCCCATCTCTTGATCTTCTCTCTTTCAGCTTTCCTAAAGCTAGAGTCTCATGAGAATTCCTAGTGAAACTTTGCACAATGCTATCAGAGTCTTCAACTTCTGGAAGAATCAATGAGTCAGACGGACTATCATACGCAATATCATTACCACCGTGCAATGATGGCCCAGGAAATTCCTTGACACGAGTCAAAGCCAAAGCAATTTGATCACAAGCAACGTCAAGGCGTTCCTCTGTCTCAATTGATTCGGTAATCAGTGTAGAAACCATGGATTGCAATAACTGGACTTTCCCTGACTGATCCTGTGAAGTAGAAGATTGGACCAGCTTTGTCAAAGATGAAGTGATATCACGCCAACGGATGGGTAGATACTGGTCAGGAATGTGAAAACAATTGTTTGTTGATAGAACACGAAGGACATGTCTACAGAGGATGCCTGAAAACTCAAAGTGGTGGCAGCTACAGCTAATGAACTCATCATGAGGAGCCCATAGTACTTTGCAACCTCCATCCATTTCTGTATGGTGTCTCACAATAAAGTAGCTTTCATCTACCATCAGTGATGCATATTGTGGTGCCAACACAAGTTCCTCCTGTAGTTTGCAGAAGGCATATGGTGTAAGAACGTTAGCAGCATGCGCCTCAATTGGTGAGCCTGTTTTGAGAGAGACTTTCTGGACCTTCCGTTGCATCTTTTGGTTTGTTCCGGGTTGGACTTTAGCATCTACAACTGCAACCACCTGAAAACAGGCACTTGTAACAATGTAAAACAAACAAAATACATCAAGAAATAATGAGCAAGCAAGACTTTCATACCTCCTCAACAAAATTATCAAGTACAGATTGTGCACTCAAAAAGCATTGGATATAAGCATTTATTGACTCTGATTGAAATGTACTCGTCATTCCTGCAAAGAAGTAAGATCTCAAAAAAGGTAGTGCCCAAAATGTACGCAAGGCATACAAGCTGACGATATGCTTATTTCCATGTAGTCCATATGTATCAACCATGTCTTTCCATCCCACTTCAAATTCCTCTGCCATATACAAGTTATAAAGCCGATGAAATTCAGCTTTCCATCTATCATATTGGGACCCAAGTAGTAAAGAAAACCAATCAGAAAACTTTGAAATGATTTGCCAAATGCAAAAAGCATGTTTGGTCCTTGGCATTTCAATAGCTATTGCTTCCTTGAGCCACATGTTTTGGTCTGTTGAAATTGTTCCTGGAGCCTTTCCGTTCATGAAGCCCAAGAATGTCTGCCATAAAATATAAAACAAACAAATAAATAAAAAACAATTGGTTGCAAAAAGAGTGTTACAAAGGGACTAAGCATACGATGGAACCGTTGCATGCCATCCTATGAACCGACTCGGATCACGACCTCGATAGGTTTTAAAAACAGATAAATGGTGAAACAGGAACTCAGAGATATCATGCCATTGGTATATATTTATCGAGCGGGGAGTGGGATTGAGGGTTTTGTGCTTCGAATTATATTCATCAAGTTGTTCAGATAAAGATCTGGAAAGAAAAAATTACAGCACACACATATATAACACAAACCCACAAATATAAGTGTCTGATGCAATCAATCTTGTAGTTTTCAAATCCTGAATGTTAAAAATGACCAAGTAGTAGATTTAGACAATCGTCTGCAAACCAAACATAACTATCGAATAGTTAACAAAAGCAAATGGAAAAGTACCCAATCACACCAAATGAATTTAACTCTGTTAGTTCATGATTCATGAACAAAATACATCTTAGGATACAGGATATGACCTACTCCTTCCTACTCACAAACTTCATTAGGATTTAGCTAGGCAAGCCGTTTGAGATTTTCTTTGTTTCTTACACAAGGCATGCCAAGGTGCAACATAAGATATCCCCAGAAAAGAGGTGAGGCTCTCAGTAGGGTAAAAGGTCTAAAATAATTTCTAAGAGGCATGTACACAATGTGAAAATTCAGAGTAAGAGAAGATTTTGAGACCCATAGTGAATGCTCATACGCCTCTCACCTTTAATGCCCAAGAGAAAGAATGCATATTTTCATCCTGAAGAAGCACACAACCGAAAAAACAATTTAATCCATGATTGTCCACTCCAATCCAAATTCCTAGAAGCATGTCATAAGCATCCAAGCGGTGAGTAGTATCAAAGACTATGGCATCCCCAAACGCCTCATATGACCTAATGGATGAAGCATATGACCAGGCAATATGCTCCAACCTGTTATTAGCATCTATCTTATAGTTGTATTTGAAGTTGGGATCTTTGTCCTTCTTTTCCTTGCACATTTCAAGAAGCTCAATAGCATCACTATCGCGGTCCACATTTCGGAAAGATTGAAGCAAGTTTCTCACTTCAATTTCTGTGAATGGTAAACAACCTAGCTTAACACCCTTCTCAAGCTCCATTAACCTTAGCATTTGTCGTACTGACATCCCAGCTTTTGCAAACATGCAAATTCGACTTTTGTCATCTGCAGACATCGTGCAGTAGGCAGGCAGCAGATGTACCTCATTTGACTTCAAGAGTTCATGATTGTGGATGTTGCTAAAACCTGTGATACGCCACTCTGGAACATCAAAATCTGCTTTTTTAACAATCCGCATATAAGCTTGACATCCACAACGAGATGATTTTCGATTCCTTTGTAGCTTTCCATCCTCTGATGGTTTTAGCTGTGGATAGCCACCTCGGTGGCATGTGAAATCCCTTCTTGTAATTCCCCTACCAACACCATCTTTTCCTCGGGTACGATGACGTCTGATAGAGAAGCCACATTGCTTTGCAAAGCTACAATAAAATTCGTAGGCAGCGTCCTGTGAGACAAATCTCTGGCCAATGAACGGGACAAGATTCACCGAAGTCTGGCGTGACAAAATCGTGTCCTCAGGCATTTCCTCAATAGTGCCACTGTCATCTGGAGAGAAATCTGTACCAGTTTCAGAAGTTTCTTTCACTGCACCTGTTAACTCAGGCATTCTTTACCACAGGTAAATGAAACTTCAGATGCAGCAACTGCAGATTAAAAGTTCAATCACAGTAAGAATTAATAGCCCAGTAAAAGCAGTCAAAAACTGTAACAAAGGTGCGGCACCACCTATTTTCTTGAATCTATTCATATGTCAAGAGTCCATATGAAGAAGGAGAAAACGCATGAGCTGATTGAGAGAACTATAAATGTTCAACAATGGCAAATGAACTCACCATATTACTTGGTGTGCCCTAATAAAAATATAGCTCTATTAAATCTGGATGCAATAATTATTATTATATTATTGCAAGTAAAACTTCCATGCAGAACTTCATTAGGTAGCTACAGAAAAGGGCTGTCTACATCAGTTTGCTTTTACTTCCTCACTGTTGATTTCCTCAGCAACTGAACGGGAAATAGCAACCATCTTATACAATATCAGAAAATAATCTTAAAGATTAACTAGTGGCTAGAACTGGTAAAGTCATAATCTTCTTTTATGCAGTGAACGACATGCACTTTTCAGTTAGTTTTTTTGCATTCGATAAAAGTGTGACAAGTAAACAAACTTGCAGTGCACTAAAAGAGCAAAACTATAGTGACAGTTGTCAAAGACTTGGAAGGGACGTACATTATAAGCAATAATGAGTAAGTTTAGAAACAAAAAACGTAAGCACACCCTAAAAAATTTTAAGACGTTTGAATATATGATGGTTGAGGATGAACCGTGCCTCCAATTTTTTTTTTTTTTTGGGAGGGGAGGGGAAAGGGGGACTTGAATCTTTGATCTCAACAAGACAAAGCCTTTACAAGATAAGGAGTACCATTGGACCAAAGTCCCATTGGTGAACCGTGCCTCCATTGAGGTACCTTCTAAGTAACGCTATGCAATGTTTTTATTTGCTCGTGTGTTCCCATCATTAAAAGCATATAAACCATTGATGCACTCAAAATTCAGTTCATATTTTACATTTCGATTGATTATGAAAAGTAACAAATTTCAGTGCATTAGAGGAGCAAAAATGATAGTGACAATTATCAAAGACATGGAATGACATGTATTATAAGCAATAACGAGCAATTTCAGAAAATAACACCACAAAAACTCCATAAAGAAAATCTTAAGACATCTGACTGAAACAAAATAGAAAAATGACTAGGGCATTTTTGGAAATTATGATGGACAAGGACGAACCATTCCTCCTTCGAGGTTCCTTTAAGTATCAATATGTAATGGTTACATTCCCATCTTTAAAAGCACATAAACCATTTACGCTCCTAAAATAACCACATCGTTTGTCTCATAACCATTAATACACCTCAGAATATAAAAGATGTGTGTATGACAATCTAAATACATCAAAACTTAAATGGTTATACTTATATATATGCTATAACAACGTCAAGTACACTACATTCTGTCTTCGAGTTCTACACAATGCTAAGCAAATTTAACACACTAATTCGCGCATTACTCGCACAAAAATTAGGCCATTGTACTCAAACTTGCCTTGCATAGATAGCGATATGAACAGCGACATGAGCAAACGATAAAACGTTCAATTGAAGGAACAATTTAGTAATAATTCAATTACATTAAAACGAACTTACTTGAGAACCGATCTCTTGTGTACAGCTACAATCTCCAAATCAGTGAAAGTCTACATATTGACGATGCTTCATGACCATCTCTGAGATGAAACAATGTCTATCTAGCAGGTCGGAACGATCATTCAAGTTCAATCACCATTTGATCAAATTAAAGCGCAGTATCCATCCATTAACTTCAATTTAGGGCTTGAACAATAATAGCTAACCCCCAACCTGAAGCTAAAAACGAAATGTTCATGATTACCATGGATCTGTGACGACGGTGAGCAGCAAATTTGATTTTCTCCGAGAGCAAATCGACGGATTGACGAGAAAATAATAAAGGGAAATTGAGATAGAAAATTATGTACCTTCGAAATGAGAAAGAGAAATAAGCCGAGAAAGTGTGCGAAATTTGAATTGAAAATTTCAAACAAAAAATATGGAAAGATCCAAAAGGCGGGGGTGGGGGGAGGCGGGGTTCAGGAAGGAGGAGCAAAGCGCATCCATGGAGGACGATATCTATTTTGTAGCAAGGAGTAGCTAAAGTGCGCGCCAGGGTTACACCGGGTTATCGTGCGCACAAGATATGTTGCTGCCTTTTTTTTGGATCAGGATGTTATTGGCCGTTGGATCGTGATGATCCTGCGTTTTCTCTGCGTGAGCTTCTGTGGGACCGCATGACTCCTGACTCTGCGCCTCTGCGGTCTTGTGCCATGCCGTAGCCGGAAGATATCTGCGCGTGAGAAGTGGGTGGATTTGTCCAAAGTGGTGGGTCATTCCTAATGTTGCTAACGTGCACCGTTATTGTGGTTTATATCGGCTGAAGCCAGGCGCATCCAAAATTAAGAGGTAACTAAAGCCCAACTTCCTTGATTAACACCCCCCCCAAAAAAAAGCCCAACACTGGGCCTTTGCTTGCAGCAGCCCTATACAAAGAAAAACAGACTTGGGCCATGAGGGCCATAGGAACGGGATCGAGCCACTGGATCATTTCCTCCACATTATTTTTTTTTANGAAAAACAGACTTGGGCCATGAGGGCCATAGGAACGGGATCGAGCCACTGGATCATTCCCTCCAAATTATTTTTTTTTGNAAGAAAAACAGACTTGGGCCATGAGGGCCATAGGAACGGGATCGAGCCACTGGATCATTTCCTCCACATTATTTTTTTTTATCAAAATATAACTATTTATCGATCACGATAGAAATAGTATGATTTGTTGGGGAGAGGATCCTCTGCAGTTGTAAAATTAATTGCAGAGGTGCGGTTGAACAAAACGGTACCGTTTTCTAGCAAAATGATATTGTTTTACCAATAAATATTTATCTGTTTATTAAAATTTGAACAAATAAATATTAGAGAAAAACGGGTTAATCTTTTTCTATTCTATCATTTAAGGCATAATAATAACCATTGAATCGATCCAAATCTGACACAAAAAGAACGAGTATCATTCTTATACAAGGCAAAACTACTTCTAAGAATCCAAGAAAAAAGAATCACCGTTTTGCCAATAAATATTTATTTATTTATTAAAATCTGAACAAATAAATATGGAGGAAAATGGGGTAAATTTTTTTTCATTCTTTCATTTTAGGCATAGTAATAACCATTGAGTTGGTTCAAATCCGACATAAAAATGACAAGTATTAGTCTTATACAAACTCAATTACCGTTATAATATATCATTAGCATGTACTT
>CAUOFW020001679.1:0-76207 GCA_963454935.2 Ilex paraguariensis | reverse complement strand
AATGTGAAGATAAACTGTCAATGATCCAAAATATTTCTAAATTCTTTTTCACCAGATTTCTTATGATATAATCAAAACTAAAACACGACTTCCAATAATTCACTTAACGTTCTTCAATTTAATTACATTAGTCATCATAGCTTAGCAATTATTCATAATCTCTAAGATGATAATGATCTGCTAATTAGTAGGATAACTATAGTCATTTATCCCAAACATTACTCAATGTTTCTACACTCATGTCAAAGTCAATTTTCATATGAATCATTATGATTCCTCGAATTACATCCTTCCAATTATCACCACTAACTATAAAGTTCGAATATTCAATACTCATACTAGCAATCCTCAAGTATAACTAATCAAACATATTTTAATAATGTACTAAAAGAAATAGGAAAAAGAACTCCATACTCCCCCAACACACAACTCCAATAACATTAAAAGATCCCACATAATGATAGAAATTAACACCAAACATTGAAATGATTCTTATTTCAATAGATGCTACTATATCTAACCGCGAGTTTTTTAAACATCTATAATCTTTAATCCTACAATATCGGGGGTCCAAGGTAAATACTACAACTTAATTAGACTTCCTAGATTTCCCGTTTTAAATGTCTATAAGTTCATTTTCATAAATTGACCTTAATTTTCATTTAAAAGTTGTAAATACCAGTCAACTATTAGCCTCATACTCAACCAAGAGATTCTTGATTATTAATACTTTAAAGAGTCTAAATATAGTGAAATAAACTCACAAGGAAAATAAGATCACCTAAGAATAACGTCGTCAATGGGTATCCTATGTATGACCCTTCTAAACTATTAATACTTCCAAGTAAATTTAATCAACTCTCCGTAATATTTTCAAACCAATATTGATAACCTCAAGTACATGGTTATGAAACAAACTCTGGTCCCTTTAAAAACCATAACCACAATTCTCATCATTATTCCAAAATAGGCTCTCATTCAATGTTACTTCATTATATTCCTTAAATTAATCATATTTGAGAGTTATACTATCTCATATTATCATACTCACCCTAGAGGAAAACATAACACTCTCATGGTTCATATCGTAAAACCAAAACTACATTCATTCCTTAATTTCTATGACTTTTAAGTAACATACACAACTTTTCATAAACTAATTATTCAAAACTTAGTAAGTAACACACATAACTTTCCATAAACTAATTATTCAAAACTTAGTCCATCTTATAAACATCTAAGTTGACCTTACCTCCACATATCTAAATTGAGTTATCACATCTCCATCATTTTCATAAATATAAGCAACACTAATATTAGAATAAAATATTTAGAGTCGACAAAGCACCAAACTGTAGTCACATTTTATATTTTTATCCATCAAAAGCACTTCAATTAACATGGGAGTGTCTCTCAATCAAGACCTAAATAATGTGAAAATTTGCTTAAGGATAAGTCATTCAGAGTCTAAGAAGAAAACACGACACTATGCTATCCAATGAATAGCACAGTGCAGATTTTTTATCAACTTCGAAAAATAAACTAATTTAACTCAGGTATTTTTAGCATGTGTAACATATATGCTTGAAAAGATATACGAGTTAAGCTTCTAACAAAAAAAAATGGTACACAATTTGAACTTTCCAACAAAGAGTTATGATCAAATTAGTAAAAGGTAGTATGCTTGACTGATGGTTCTGCTATACTTGTCCAACTCGAGTTTGAGTGTCTTTTGTCACAAATTCTATCTTGTACTCATCTCCAATATAGATAACATAACTTGCATAAAGATCCATGTCTATCATCATTTACAAACCAAAATCCAAATTACCATTCATCTCATAAAATAGTCCAAAAACGACATGATATAAAACTAGAATATTCATCCCAAAATATTTCGTCAACTTCTAAAAATTAGCTAATCCATGAATTCGAACAAATAATTAATCCTACACATATCTTATAAACATATAACTTCAAACAAATTTAACCCTAGAGTTTTTTCATCCGAACCTAATACTCCAATGATAGTCTTCAACCTACAGCTCTCATGTAAGACCTAATTCCTAAACTCTGATGCCAAATCTGTAACTCCCCAAAATCCCCCCTTGGACGACATTACTATCTAAAACCATTCACATCATAAGAGCAAGATGATAAAGTTCATAATTAAAGAAAATTTCATTTCATCATCCATAATATTTACAACTTCATCCAAATGAATATGCCCAACTATGGCAATTACATTCCAAAAATTAACTATTATCTTACAAAGGAATAAGAAAAACATTAACATGAACATTATCTCAAAATAAACTTCCTAATCTAGGACATAAAAAAAGTAGTTCTAGATATTCCCCTCCGGGTCCACATGCCCATCAAGTTGAGCTTCCTAAACTACCTGCTCGTCAACTCTGAACTCCTCCTCTAAACCAAAATCTGAAAATAATGTTGTTTTTAGGAGGTGAGCACTAAACTTTGTAGAAAAATCCTCTCAAACTCGAACAAGGTTTTAAAAGCATAAAAAGGGGTCGATCTCATTTTACAATTATCATATATAACTTTTGAAAAAAAACAGAGATATTTCAATGGATCTCAAATTTACACAATAGCAATAATTAAATAAAAAAGTAAAACCAACTTCCAACAAGTTACCATTTCTAGAATAATCAATTTCACAATAAATCAATTCTACCGTAAACTTCTTTCCACGATAAACTATAACCAATCATTTGCATAATAAACAATAGCCCACAATGTATTTTAGGTATAATGTATGACAATGCATGAATAAAACCCAATTCTCGTAAGGATATCAAACTTTAGGAAGGACATATACCAACGCATTGGCAGTGACGAATCCCACCCAGGAATAGTATACTAACATTTAACCTCGATACCCGTGAACGAATAGTAATTTGATCCTCGCAAGGCACCAACCCCATTACGAGTGGTAGGAAAAATTCAAACCCTCACGGAGTAAGAAACGCATCTACCTACTCTACGATACCTGGTCAACAGCCACCCATGGTCATTCAAACATCCACAAGAGATACAATACCCAACCAATTTCTCTAATCCCAAGTAAAATCCAAAATACTCAAATTTCACATGTATTATTCCAATAGAACAATTTAAGAAAATATGCAAGAGATTATCAAAAATACCATTTTATTGTTTAATACCAAGCACTAGAGTTTTGAAATCAAGAACAATGGAAAAATCAAGAGAAAAATTCATTTTTCTTGAAAACTAGGGTTTTAAGGCAAGAAAAAGAGTTTCATGGCTATCTAATCATAGCTTTGTTTAAAGGATGGTAATATTTGCAAGAATATCAAGAATCAAGGATTTTCTAACATATAAATAGATTTAGAGTCAAAACATACATATATATAAACCTTAGCCTCAATGGAAGAGATTAGGAAGACACACCTACCTTTCTTCTTCCTTAATGTGTGTGCAAAATAAGAAGATTTGCTCCACTTCAATGTGAAAATCCATCTTAATCTTGTGTTTTTCTTCTCATTTCTTAATCTCTAAGGCGCTCTAGGGTTAGAGATGTTGATGTGAGGCCAAAGGAGGCACCCTTATGTATTTATAAGGGAAGAAAAGAGTTCAACTGACGTAAATCTAATTCTCTGATTCGTCGCTCACGTTCAAACGTCAGATGTTTGAATGTTAGTTGTTTCCAGTACTTTTATTTTTCTATTAGAGACAAAGTACTAAAACGAATGGTTGGCGTTCCAACGGCCTTCTTGTTTCTGTTGATACTTCCAGTGAAATCTTAACCTATTTAGAGGTAGATTTAAAAAATTATCGTGAAATACACTTTTATTACCCTGAAAGTCTAGTGTCTGCTTTAAAAATTTTAGCTCAAATAGACATCAAGATAAAAAATTATGATCCAAATACTAAGATAATGTCTAATTTCTTCCTACCCAAATTCATTCTAGAATATGCTTTAACTCCGGAATACTTCATAATTTCTAATATACCACATATTACCTCTCCCAAGATTTCTCGACCTTCCAGATTCAATAGAGACCTTATCTTGACCTAAAAATAATGAGAAACTTACTTAATCACTGTTCTTAAGGTTAAACATATTCAAAACTAAGTTTGAAACAAAAGTCAATTCATCCAAAACTCAAAATTCATGGTCAATTTTTTAACAATGATTCTAAGTTTCTACCATCATTTTATTCATCTTAGGAGAACTCTTAAGATAATAATATCTTTATTTAATAATTTTTAATGTAGGGTCTTACAGTTTCCCAACAACAAACTCAGCAGCAAAAGGAAACAAACTCATCAGCAAGAGTTTATGAATGAGCACAAATCCTTACAAGCACACATAATCCCATGCACAGACTTCCCAGATATAGATTTAACATTAAAGCATGAAAAGGGCTTAACTGGTAGAAAAGCTATCCGCTAACTAATAATTGTGCTGATAACTATTTTAGGGTTTAGTAACAGTATTTTACTAGGAAGAGAATGGTAACACATAACCCAAGTGTAACTGTTGGTTCTGTCACCAGTAAACACAACCAAGTATTTCTAGAAAAAAAGGTTGCAAATAGAAACTTCGAACTATGTCAAAACTCTGTTTTTCTCCTACAATGCTGATTGGAAAATCATCTCTGCAAGTTCCTGCAACATTTTAACAGAACTCAACATCAATTTTATTGGAGATGTCACCAAATACAATCAGTAAATGAAGAACATCAACAGAGCACTGGAGCAATGATTTCCCAGCCCTATGGATTGCATATAATCCCTTTATGGAAAAAAATTGTCAAAAAATTAACAACCAACAGGCATTCATATGTTGCATAGTTAGTAAAAAGAAGGAAGAGGAGATGGGACGAAGAAAGATGGGGGGGGGGGGGGGGAGACAAACCATGGTTCTTAATTTGCAAATTGCAATATTAAGAACACATTGGTTTTGCACACCCCATATCCCAATTTTCCTTCCTATTTTTTGCGAAATCAAGTAAATTAATGCATTTGTTTCCGAAGGTTATGAACTTGGCCAACAAATATATAAAGGAAATTAGAAGAGTTCAAACATAAAAATAATATTAAAATCCTCTCCTAATTCTGAAGAGGAATTTTTCTTGATTTCCCTCCAATTTCTGACACCACTACCGGCCAAGTATTTCTTCAGTGTGAATTAGGAAAGCTAGTCAAAAGGAAAATTTTGATGAATATTAGTAACGTTTAAACCGTCAGTTGTCTTGTAATTATTTTTACACGTGCTAAATTTGACGTCAATGAGAATCTTGATTACCAAAAGCAGATCCATTGTACTAATATAAAAAACATTTGGATTACCTGCTTAGCAGAAGGAACTTTGGGTGCTCCCCATTCCATGGCCTTCTTCTCAAGGGTTTCGAAGTCAGCCTTTCCAGCCTGTCAAAAAGCATCATTCCATACAACCGATTACACAAAAAGGAGACATAAATGTTGAAAAGAAGAAGAAAGAGTAAAGGTAAAGCAAGGGGATTACTTCTACTTGGGCCCCAATTTCTGTGTCAAAACTCTGATATCTCTTGCGAACAAGCTCATTTAAAGAACCATCCTTTTCCCAAGACAACAGAATCCAATTTAGTATGCAATCAAGAAAAAAGAAATTACTTCAGGAAAAACTTTAAATGTGTAAAAGAGAGAAATATAACCTCAATCAGCTTGGCAGCGTTTCGAAGTCCACGTGCAAGGGTATCCATACCGCCAATATGAGCAATGAATAAGTCATCCACATCCGTGCTCTCCCTCCGCCTAAGTAAATAATCATCCGGTTAGCAATGTTATCTCCAACCCAGTTACTAAGTAAACCTAAAATTGCAACAGAAGGTTTTATCAAGCTAAACTCCCCGGGGTTCTAACACTTTTGAAGGCCACTGAGTTTCTTAATCAAGAACCCAATGCTCTTGATAAAAAATGAATCCCCAATGCAAACCTGGTCTCATCCTCAAGTCCTATGACAAAAACTACTGAAATCATTGAAAATTTCTTTTTAAGGACGTTCACAGCTGCCTACTAAGCCCCTCCAAGGCACGGGGTAGGGAAGAAACAAACCACAACAAATGAAACGGAACCCAATTCCCGCACCAAAAAACAAATCCAAAAAAAAGAAACCGAAAGCTAAAAAACTATGTTCTTATTTTACACCTATAATATTGGAAAATAGTACTCAAACAGAGGTAAACAGGTAAACATAAAGAAATATCAACTTGTCCCTAACAAACTTCAGCAAATCTAACATTTTTGTCACTATAAAAAAGTACACAAATACTTCATTCAATTTGAAAGAAAACATAATAGTCGGTTAGTTCTCATTAATGGGGCTCTAGAAAGGACAGAGACTCAAGCTTTGACATTTTTTGCACAATGTTATCGCCCTTAGTTTTAACCCACATAAAAAGGAAATGCGAAAGCACACACAAAGAAAAAAAATTAAAAGGACACAACTTACAACTTGGCATCAAAATTGAATCCTCCAGGTGCCAACCCCTCCTGTCAATTATAATAAAATCAACAAAACCTGTTAATAAAGTCTTCAGACAGTCTTCTGATATATTACAAAACTACAGAGTATAAGATCTTTACATACGTTTTTTATGACACTGAGCATAACCAATGTTGCTTCACTTACATCCATCAAAAACTGATCTGTATCCCAACCTGTAGAATTAACAAAAGCTCTTTTTTATAATTTCCAACCCACAACATTATGATGTTTAGTTTCTAACTGCAACGGCAAAGATAAGTTTTAGGCCAAGCAGATCAGCTGTAATACCAATTTGAGGATCCCCAGTGTTTGCATCAATGTTACCAAGTAAACCATTGATTCTTGCAGTTTCAAGCTCATGATGGCAGCTGCAAAGAAAACATGTGACAAATTTGTTAGAAAACGATCTCAATTACACTTTTGTGGAGCTTAAACAAGTAAATTTCTCACATATCTAGCCAGGCCAAGTTCAGATGTGCCAATGGAAACAAATCCCACTTAAAATTGTAATCCAATTTATCCCCAACATTAAAATATCATCCAAAAGCATAGAAGATGTGGAAAGAAAACACAAATATGCTAATTGCTGAATAAACAAACCTACAGAATTTGATGAAATTATAGAGTTACTCATTGGAAATACAAAAAATACACTAATATATTAGTTTGCTAAAACCTTACTCGAGCAACATACAAGCATGTGTGTGTACATACACGGGAGTGTATGTACACACATGTATGCGCATGTATTTCTCAGCAACATATGCACGCGCATGTGTACATTTAACCTGGTTGATCAGTTTGCATCTTATCAAATTTTATATAAGCATTCAATTCATAAACCTTAGAAACAGAATTCTCGGCTTCAGAGTTGAACAGACAAATATATTGTATAAGCCATTAACTGCGGTATGCTTTGATAACTAAGAAAAGCAACAGACACTCAAGAAGATAACTAGAGTTGAGAAGATAACTAGAGTTGAGAAGATAACTAGAGTTGAGAGACAGAATATCACAAACCTGTGACCAGATAGGGTGGCATGATTGCATTCAATGTTAAGTTTAAATTCTCCTGCAAAAGGAAATGGGCATAAAAGAGGAAAGAAATTAACAGTCAAACTCAAAATAATGAAGTATTCTAATCAAAGGTTACTTTTCACCGTTTTACAATTTTTTTTCCTCAAGGCACGTTATGGACTTCAAATTATGTATGTGCATCATTAAGAGAGGTTATGAGAATAGGATGAGGTTAGTAAAGAGCAAACGAGATCCAATGAGAATTAGTGCAAAAGCTTATTGTCTTTGACATAAAAAAATAAGGTGGTAATAATGAAATGGACACGTGAGAATTTGGTCTTATCTACCGGAACAGGAAAGATATGGATCTAGTATTCAAAACTCAATCATAAAGAGTGGAAAAAAATACTTTCGCACAATAGAAGAGAAGCATGAAAAAAGAACCACATTGGCAACTTTTTTAAAGTATCAGATTTGCAGATGAAGTTAGAAAAATGTCAATTTCTTCACCACAAAGGAGACCACCTCTTGAATCCAACAAACTAAGCTGGAATTATTTGAAGATAAATTCCTTATACTACTTACATCTCTGTGATCATTATCTGGTGGTAGAAAGTTATAATCCATTCACTTGTTCCTTTGGATTATTAGTGGATCATGCGATGTGTAAATAGAGCTTGCATTCCACATCAAATGATTAGAAACACCAAAAGTTAGTTTATAGGTTTGAGGGGCCTTTTCACTCATCGCCAATTAGTTTTGGGTTAGATGTTCTAACATAGTAGATGCGGTTAGTGGGCCAAGTCTCTTACCCAATTGTCTATTTTTTGGTAGTCCCATATGTGACCCTGGGTCCCACGGGAATAAGGGTGTAAAGAGTGCTTGTATCCCACATCAAATAATCTATGGTCTCATCTCAAAACGCACTTCAAAAAGATCTATCAAAACTAATAATATCTCAAAATCCACAGAAAATATATACTAGAATTAACGCTTTATATAAATATAGCTCAATAAATGGCTTACCTAACATCAAAGATCATAGTTCAAAGTATCGGCCGAGAGTCGTATCCGACTCGGCCACCACCGATCCAATAACGATACACATATAACACGAGTTAGACTTGAATTGGAGGTGACTCGGTCATAACTTGACAGTGTTGGTGCGACTTGGACAATTTATATTGGTTTTGGAACCGATTTGATGAAGTCTTCTCGAAATCACAAATTTTGGACCCAAAAAAAAAATCTAATGCCAAAGCGACAAGAAGAAGAAAAGATGCCCACCTGGAGATTTTTTGAACAATTTTTCCCAAAAAAAAAACCTAATTTAAAAGGATCTCTATGGAAGAAATCAAAAACCTAGAAGAAAAAACTTATATTAATAATCAACCATTCTTCAACACTAAAGAATACCTGTACACTCCAAGAAGCCCTTTTGTCGCGAAGCAGAGCCCAACTTCAGCCTTGAATCTTCTTCCTTTTTTTTTTTTTTAATTTTTACAATGTAAGGAGTAACATTAGACTAAAGAAAAAAATTATATTATTTTTTTTTTTTTTGGGGAAGCGAGAGAGGGAGAGGGGTGACTTGAACTTATTTACCAATCTACAAAAGTTTTTAAAAGCAGAATCAACAAATCCGATTTCATGTGGTAAACCAGAATCAACAAATCCGTTTTTATTATTGAAAGCGTATTTATGAAATCCGCTTTTACTTAAATAACAAATGTGTATTCAAACAGAAAGCGTATTATGCAAGACCGCTTTGTCAAATGAAGCGGATATAAACCCGCTTTCATACAAATATTTCTTCTCCCATCAAGCCCCTTTTCTGCTATTTCACAAGTTTTGCCTCTCTCCTCTCTTTGGAAGGCAAATACTTACCTTTGTCTCTTTTCTATCTTCTGCTCTCTTTGCTTTCGCCATCCCCTAAGCTCAGCCTTTAAAATACACACACCCTAACTAAGGAAATCCAAGTTTAGTCCTAAGCTTGTTCAAAGAAGACAACTAATGTCTTCTACAAGAATCGGCTATGGGTAGGGGTGTTCAAATTTTCGATTGGCCACAATTTTCTACCCTACCCGACCCTACTGAACGGCTAGCCACAAAAATTAGGTAGGAATGCGAAAAAAAATTTGATCTGCCGATTAAATCGGGTAAGAATGCAAATACCCATCAATTTTTGTATTTCTATCCTACCCTAACCTACCAGCAAAAAATATATTTAACTTTTTTATATTTGTTTTAGTAATTATAAGAGTATTTGTGTGGTATAATTTATATGATAACATTGTTATTGTTGTAGATGTTTGAGTTGCTAAAACACGGACTTGTTTTTTGTGTAGGTTACATGATTTGTGGTAAACTAATAATCTATTGGAGCAATCATGATTTTTAATGTCTTTCATATGGTTTAAACTTAAAATAATTGTTATTATATTTGTGTAGTAAATATGATGGATTGATGTTCATACTTTTTTGTATTTTATTGTAATTGTTTTAAGTCTTAAAGTTTTTGATTTATTGTGTTGTTAAATTGATACATGTTATTTAATTAAATT
Organism: Ilex paraguariensis; assembly: GCA_963454935.2. Classification (NCBI taxonomy): domain Eukaryota; kingdom Viridiplantae; phylum Streptophyta; class Magnoliopsida; order Aquifoliales; family Aquifoliaceae; genus Ilex; species Ilex paraguariensis. The sequence continues at coordinate 66,115 of CAUOFW020001679.1, read as the reverse complement.
ATCAAAATGATCCAAAAATTAATAGCTACAAAAATGTTTACCAGATTTCCTACTCGATTAATCAGGTAGGAATACCACACTTGATCAGGTAAGGTAGGCCAAGAAAAAATATTTTCGCAAAGTATCGGGTAAGAAGAAGGAAGACTAAATTTCCTACCCGTAGGGTAGGGTGAACACTCCTAACTTTGCGATTTGCCTGGGTTCCTGTTGAGCCCTAATTCCAGCTACGAGAATCTTAATAGACCCTAGGTTACTCAGTGTTTTGTCAAATTGTGCAGTGGACTGGTATACACCCGTGGGCTATGTTTGAAGTAAGGAGAAGACAGAGCTTCACGTGTTGAACAAAAAGCATTCTATTTAACTAGATACACTACAATGGACTCTGCAATTCAGGAAATTTTCAATTTAAGAAAAATTTCTCTATTGTCCAATCTCCTTGCCGAATTTAGATATTCCCAACTGTAACTCAAACAAATCTCATTACTGTGTTACAAAAATTCCCAATTTTATAAAATCTTTAATCCCCATTACTAATTCGAGTAAGTTGAACTGCATCCTTACTTCAGAACTTCGCAGTGTGAAGGTACATTAAATTTTTGAATTTTATTCAGAATATCCTAATGTATACTGAATGCTATTTTTTGGATTAAATTATGTTTTTTGTGCATTACGAATATTGGTGTTTGCTTACTGTTTGTCTAATACAATTGATGGTGTTAGAAAATTTACAGTGTGAAGGAATATTGGACTGTGTATTAGGAAATTTGTGAAAGCTGACCCTTGCCATTTACTTGTTTGACAATGTTAGGAATATTGATAGTGACAATGAACTTGTTAGAGCTTTGCCATTTACAGATGTGAAATTCATAACATAACTAAAAAGACGGAAATTAGAATGATTGTATGTTGCCCGTAACATGACAAAAGGTTTGAATTTAGGTTGTACTGTGAATTTATTGAAATGTAAATTGATGGTCTTTGCTTCATCAATTTACTTTTGTTGCTAACCTTTCAAATTTCGTGTCTTTTGGATAAGTTCAAACTGGTCATGTTAAGGTAGACAAGAAGATTCGAAACCACTTACCCAATCAAAGAGAGACCCAAATTAATGGGGTTAGAGAGGGATCAAAATTAATGTTGTCTGAGATGGTAAACAAGGATATAACTACTTATTGCTTACAGAAAACATGTTCCTAGACCGAGTATAATGGCATAATGAGCTTCATGTAACCTATTCCCAATAGTTGAAACATGATTTTCTTGAGTTTGAGTTGTATGTGGCCAGATCATATTGAGGGTATCCATCCATTTAAGAAATAGAGAAACAAATATGAATGATGAGGACCAGGGTTATGCTCTACTGCTAACAGACTACTTATGATTGGCACTAGAAAAGATGGGAATCATGAGATTCTTTCTTGAGTTTTATATTAAAAAAGGTGGTAATCAGTTAGGAAAGGGAAAATTGACAGAATAAGGTAATGAAAACTTATACATGCAACAAGCAAAAGAGGAAATTCCAAAATAAATTGAAGGGCAGAGGCTAATAGCTCTACTGTTTTTGTGGGATCAAATGAATAAAAGAAGATGATGTCACCTTAAAATATGTCATGCAACCAAATCTAGTAATTTAAATATGAAAATTATTTGATATTATATTAAAGGTATAAAATATCGAGGAGACACGCCACATTAATGTGCTATTGGGGAGGTAATATTATATACAATGAAGGTTGTTTATCGTACAATGGAAAGCCTCAAAATTGTATAAAGTTAAAACATATAACATATGAAGAATTGTTAAGAGCTATGTACACGATAATGCAGCTGGACTGTTCAACATCACGACTACAACTAATTTGTCGATTTCTATCATTTTTGGGGGATCACATGCAACAGTACGTAGAATTTGCAATTAAAAATGATGACGGTGTGGCAGAGATGTTGGATGCAGTTTTTAAGAACCAAGCACCAAATAGTATTGACTTGTACATACAAACAGAGCACATCCAACAATTTCTGCAGCTAATGGTGAATGAGTATAACCCATATATCCAATTGCTTACACAGGAGAACATCAATCTGCGTCCCAGTTTTCCTGCACATGTTAACTCTTACTATGTTGAAGAGAGTAGTCAATATGCACATGGCGTTATGGCGAACGATACTTTTGCAGCATAGTTTCATTTGGGCCATGGAATTCCAGAGGCCGAGCCTTAGGTGCCAAAATTGCATATAGGACCCAGTACGCAGACGTCGATGTTTTTGGGATACACCACATCTTCTTCGAATGTTGGTATCCAATTTCATACTAAAACAACGACCGATGTCATTTAAAATCTGGTTCAGTCAGACAGTGATGTGTTAGCGAGCAATGTAATGCGTGTAGTTGATCGTGCAAAAGTGACAGACGAAGAGATTACATTGCTGGACGATGTGGATAACATTAATGATGACAGTGACGTAAATGACCCATCAATTATAGTGCGAGACATTGTTCATATGCACGAGTCATTGTCCACCTTCTTCACCAATGATGCACTTCCCCAACTTTCTACCCCCAACAATTAAACAAGAGCTCCATTGTGGGATCCTGATTGGCCTGAGTTATCCATCGGCCTAATCTTCAAGGGTAAAACAGAATTGCAAAATGCAGTGAAGATTTATTCAATCAACAATCATGTCCAATTTGAAGTTATTAAGAGTGAAAAAAAGTTATTGGCTTTGCAGTGTAAAAAATATCAATTCGGGTGCAAATGGAGACTCCGTGCATGTCAAAAGAAAACACACGAAATGTTTCAAATTACCAAATATGAAGGTCCGCACACTTGTCTGCCTGTGTCAGCCATCCAGGACTATGCACAATTAGATTCCCAATTCGTTACATGCCAAATAAAAGACCTCGTGAGGGCAGATCCATCTCTGAAGGTTGTAATAATAAAACACATTTCCAATGTGTATAAGTACGAGATTTCATATAAGAAAGCATGGAAAACAAAACAAAGTGCATTAGCTATGATTTTTTATGACTTGGATTAATTATATTCTATTTTGCCAAAATTTCTTGTTGCACTGCAAAAGTATAATCATGGCACAATAGTTAGTTGACAGTTGGCCGACCTTGGAAATGGGACGGTTGTCTTTGACAGAGTTTTTTGGGCATTTAAACCGTGTATTGACAATTTCAAATTCTACGTAATGTTGCATGCGATCCCCCAAAAATGATGAATACCGACAAATTAGTTATAGTCGTGATGTTGAATGGTTCAGCTGCATTATCGTGTACATAGTTCTCAACAATTCTTCATATGTTCTGTGTTTTAACTTTATACAATGTTAAGGCTTTCTATTGTACGATAAATAACATTTATTGTATATAATGTTACCCCCCCAATAGCACATTACTATAGCGAGTCTTCTCAACATATTATACCTTCGATATAAAATATAATATCAAATAATTTTCATATTTAAATTACTAGATTGGGTTGCATGACATATTTTAAGGTGACATCATCTTCTTTTGTTCATCTGATCCCACAAAGGCAACAAAGCTATTAGCCTCTGTCCTTCAATTTCTTTTGGAATTTTCTTTTTGCTTGTTACATATATAACTTTTCATTACCTTATTCTGTCAATTTTTCCTTTCCTAACTGATTACCACCTTTTTTAATATAAAACTCAATAAAGAATCTCATATTTTCCATTTTTTCTAGTGTCAATCATAAGCAGCCTGTTAACATTACAACATAACCCTAGTTCTCATCATTCATATTTGTTTCTCTATTTCCTAAATGGATGGATACCCTCATTAATCTGGTCATATACAACTCAAACTCAAGAAAATCATGTTTCAACTATTAGGGACAGGTTACATGAAGCTCATTATGCCATTATACTCTGTCTAGGAACATCTTTTTTATAAGCAACATGTAGTCATATTCTTGTTTACCATCTCAGACAACATTAATTTTGGTCTCTCTCTAACCCCATTAATTTGGGTCCCTCTTTGACTGAGCAGGTGGGTTCGAATCTTCTTGTCTACCTTAACACGGCTAGTTTGGATTATCTAGAACACATGAAACTTGAAAGGTTAGTAACAAAAGCAAATTGATGAGGCAAAGACCATCACTTTACATTTCAATAAATTCACAGTGCAACCTAAATTCAAACCCTTTGCCATGTTACAGACAACATAAAATCATTCTAATTCCTGTCTTTTTAGTTATGTTATGAATTTCACATCTGTAAATAGAAAGGCTCAAACAAATTCATTGTCACTATCAAGATTTCTAACATTGTCAAACAAGTAAATGGCAAGGGCCAAACTAACTTTCACAAATTTCCTAATACAAAGACCAATATCCTTCACAATGTAAATTTCATAACACCTTCAACTAAATTACACATACAGTAAGCAAGCACCAATATTCGTAATACACAAAAGACATAATTTAGTCCAAAAAATAGCATTCAACATACATTAAGATATTTTGAATAAAATTCAAAAATTTAATGTACCTTCACACTGTAAATTTTTGAAGTAAGGATGCAGTTCAACTTACTCGAAGCAGTAATGGGGACTGAAGATTTTATAAAATTGGGAATTTTTGAAACACACAGTAATGGGATTTGTTTGAGTTACAGTTAGGGATATCCGAATTTGACGGTGAAGGAGATTGGGCAATGGAGAATTTTTTCTAAAATTGGGAATTTCCTGAATTGCAGAGTCAATTGTAGCGTGCCTAGTTAAATAGAATACTTTATGTTCAACACGTGAAGCCCTGTCTTCTCCTTACTTCAGACGTAGCCCACAGGTGTGTACTAGTCCACTACACAATTTGACAAAACATTGAGTAACCTAGAGCCTATTAAGATTCTCATAGCTAGAATTAGGGCTCTGCAAGAACCTCAGGCGAATCCCATAGCCGATTCTTGTAGAAGACCTTAGTTGTATTCTTCGAACAAGCTTAGGGCTAAGATTGAATTTTCTCAATTAGGGTGTGTGCATTTTAAGGGCTGAACTTAGGGGATGGCGAAAGCAAAGAGAGAAGAAGAGAGACAAAGGTAAGTATTCGCCTTCCACAAAGAGAAGAGAGGAGAAAGGAGAGAGGAGAAACTTGTGAAATAGCAGAAAGGGGGCTAGTGAGAGAATAAATATTCGAATGAAAGCGAGTTTATTATATCCGCTTTATTTGATAAAACGGTCTTGCAAAATACGCTTTCTGTTTGAAAACGCATTTGTTATTCAAGTAAAAGCGAATTTCATAAACGCTTTCAATAATAAAAACGGATTTGTTGATTCGCTTTACCATATGAAGTCATATTTGTTGATTCCGCTTTCATAGGAACTCGGATTTGTTGATTCCGCTTTTAAAAAGTGTCTTAGATTGGTAAATAAGTTCAAAACAGTTGTAGATTGGTATTAAAGTTTTAAAAGGCCCGTATTTTGGTAATAGATTCCACTTTGCATGGAGTAGGCGATGTTAAAGCGTTTGAAAGACGCCAACTTTATTGGGTCTTGAAGACTCTGTTGGCAATGGGTCTTTTAAGACTCTTTGATGACTATCTTTCTTAATATATTTAAATAAATTAGACAAAAATTAAAAAATGGGATAAATATATATATATATATATATATATATATATATATCTGAACTATCTATGAGTTTTATTTTTTAAAATGCATAAATTGAAAACTAATTATGGATTATATTACCGATAGTGCCCTTCTAATTTATTTTTAATATAGTTTAATATTTGATGATATTTTTTGTACAAATGATGCATGGATGTTTATTATTTATATTTTTTTTAAAAATTTCATAATTTTTTTCAAAATTTTTTGAGCTTTCTGTGTAGTATTTTTTGCGTATCGGCTGATACCATACCGGGATACCACGACCAATGTGTATCAGTGCCCTCCGAGTCGATGGCCGATACTGCAATCTTAAACCATGTCAAAGATAGTCAACTGTTACAAAGAACAAACAAAAATAAAATGGTAGATAGCATAACCCAATGCTTGCTCTGAGGAATTTCTTACTAAATTAATTTTTGTACCGAGGAATTTGAATGCAACAAGGTAACACAAAGTTACAAATAACTGAATAAGTGAGAGACTTGAGGACAATGGATTTCATAGATCACCTATGAGGCCATATTTGCGCAAGAAATTAGCTGAAGTTGCAGCATCCCAATCATATCTGTCATCATTGATAAATGTAAGACATGCAGCAAATTATGAATGATGATTTATTCTGATTAAAAGGTTGTAAAGAAACATACTGGTGTTTGGTAGGTTCTTGAGGCTTGGGTTCAATGAGGAGTGTCCCTGGAGAGAACCACAGAAGAGAAAATTATTTCTGATTAAAAGTTCTGGTCAAGCGATAAGAGCAATATTGTTGAACAACGATGAGTCACAAGGACTCAATGGACAGACGTATAATTAAATCCTACCAAAAGGTTCCAAAATGATGAATCTTGATTTAGATGATGTGATTTTTAGGTTACCTACAGTTCCAAAAAACTATTACGGTAGTGCTTTACAAAATTAAATACAGAAGTACCATTAAATCCAATCTTCTTCTTGTAGGCTACAGCAGCTTCAAAAAACCTTGCCTGAGAGACGAAAAAATAAAGCAAAACATGTTTAAGGACATAGTCGACTAAGACCAATCGCATGAATAGAATTGAAGCCTCAGTAAACAAATCCTTCCACAATCCTGGGTAAACAGTTAGCTTCATGACAAAATGACAAGAAAAGAAAAGAGAAGGAAGGGAAACACAAGTCCTAACTAAGGAAGGAAAGTATAAAACATGCAGACAAAAAGGTTATGCTGAAGGCATGGCATAATTTAAAATCTACTCGGAACTTTAGTGATCCTACCATGTGATCAAGCTCTCTTTCCATATCTGTGTTCAAGAGAGTCTGATAACCCTCCCGACCACCCCAGAAGACATAGTTTTCTCCCCCCAGATAATGTGTGACCTGTAAAATGTGTAAATTAGCACACTCAATGTTGGATAGATACATGACCTTATAGAACTAAGTTATCTGTGCTTGACAACCAGTCATTTTATGTCACTAGAATTGCATGTACTAACAACCCACCTCCATGGCTTTCTTGACCTGAGCTGCAGCATGTGCATATACTCCTAATTCAGGGCTGCAAGGCAAGAACAGGAAGTATGAGTCCATAATTACAGGATATGAAAGGATTAATCACATCCAACCTAGATTGAACTTTGAAGCATAACGTACCTAGTAGCAGCACCATGCATGTAACGAGGATGCAAGAACAACTGAGCTGTACCCCACAAAGGACGAATCTTGGTCCCCTGAACAGTGAAATCAAATAGTAAGAATAAAAGAAATGGAATTAGAGAGTAATGGACAAAACCCCACAACTTTTTGGAACGAGTCCTTTGTGTGTAAAGTTGTCAGTTGAGCCTTGAAACAAAGACCACAGTCTCATGTCCCTCACTTGTATATAGATTTAAGGATAAAACATATCACACTTTTTTTTTCAGAAAATATTCCAGCTTTAGCTGGCTCTTTGCCAGTGGATATTACCTGAAGCTCTTTGGCAAGAGCCACCACTTCATCCAAATTTGCATTAGCTTCCTGTGCCAAATAAAATAAACTAGCCAGGTATACCACAGTCTATTAAGGGGAACAAAACTAAGAAATTTTTAACATATGGTTCTACTTTTGAGGCATTCAACAATTTAGCAACAGATTTGTCTCCTTTCTATTTACCTCTATTGTGTCACCATCGGGAGCAATGTCTCTATCATGGAAGCACCATCTGTCTACTCCAAGCTTTTCTAAAAACTCAAAGTTTGCTCTCACTGCATATCATCAATTTGTATGAAACAAGCTTAGTTTCAAATCTCAAAAAATCAGAAGAACTAGTGAAACATGGGTAATTTAGGTTCTTCTTACTCCTCCTCTTGGCCATGTCCAATGAATTGGTACCATCTTCCCAAGGCCACAACTTTGTAGCTGCACCAAATGGGTCACCTCCTGTCCCACGGAATGTGTGCCAAAACGCAACACTGAATCTCATCCAATCCTATGATGAATGAAAAATTCTTTTTGTTAACCATCCTTTTTAAAAATTACATTAAAAAAAAAACAACTAGAAAAATCAAACACAAACCTTCATTTTCTTCCCAAGAATCTCCTCTTGAGCATTGTACCATTTAAATGCAAGTGGGTCCTTGCTAGAAGGGCCCTAACATACGAAAGAAACAGCACACTTTTGGAGTTGCACAAACTTAAATAAAAAACATTGAATGTCGATGAAGCAATTTATCTAACATGCATCTCATGTTTTCATTTTCCAAGATGGCTTTTACCTCATACTTAATCTTGGGAATGCCAGAAAAGAATTCCCCTTTCCATTCACCCGTACCAACGCCACATTCACTACCAATATCTGCAGGACAAGTTGGTGGACCCACAGAAATCTGTATGGAAGATAAATTAACGCATAAACACTTTGGCTGTATATATACACATAAATGCTGATTAAAATGAGCAAAGAGAGCTTAATTACCGCAGTAAAAGAGACAACACATAAACATAGAAGAAAGAACCAGAAGTTCCCAGCCTTCATTTTTATCATCTCAAGCAAAGTGTCTCTGCAACCAAAAGACAAAAGGAACAAAATTCAATCACACTAGACACTGACCAAAAAACTCACACATTAGACAACTGAAATATAGGGAAACATATGATATATTGCATTAAATTTGACGTCGGTCATACGCATAATCACATTAGCCTATATAAATCATAAGTTCAGAACCATGAATAACTGGAATCATATAAACTCTACTATTTCATCCTAATTTTTTTTCTTCGAAATATTGATCAGTACTTAATTTATAGATATTCAAATTAGAAAATTAGCTTGCCAAAAAGGTTTCACACAACAAAAAATTACAATCAATCAAATTACATATGGAATAGAAGTACAATGGAAATTTTGCATAGTACCGGGATAGTTTCAAAATATCTTCTCTACTATGGTGTTGGCAAATCATGAAACAATTAAATATTAATCAGTGACGGAGAACAGAGTCAAAGTGCTATTAAATTAAGAAGTGTATCTATAAATAAAACTGTGTTTGGTGGTAATATCTTAAAAGTGTAAAGTTATATTTACTTAACAATATTGCCCCTCAATTTTAACAGATAAATTCATCTAATGTATGCTAATAGATAATTTGCAAACATAGCTGAAGCTTAGAACACCCAACTAGAAAATTTGGCAGAACCTCTAAATCAATCACAACAATATCCCCATAATTACATGTTTCCCATGTTTGTTTCGTCCTATTGATTAAACTTCAATACCTAAGAAAATCAAGCAATCAAATAAAAAATCATAAATAAACAAAAGAAAATATTACCGAAAAAAAGCTGTATTAAAACATGAAAACCATTCCATCAAGAATCTGAATGCTCTAAAGCACAACCCTTAAAAAAACAAGAAAAAAAGCTGTATTAAACCATTCACGGATTACAGCATCAAAAAACAAGACACCAACCATTGAATGCTCTAAAGCACAACCCTTAAACCCATGAAAACAAAATAAAATATACAGATTCAAGTAAATATACAAATTGGGTTTTCCAGTATTCCTCTTACTAATTAAACGACTGCTAGAAATGGCTTAAATTGTTGCGGATATGTAGTTTGGAAAAATCTTCCTTCTGGGAGGTCTTTAATAACACATTAAGTCCATGAATCATGTCCAACAAAACAGTATATAGGCCATGAACATATCCAACAAAACAATATACAGCAAACTATGTTCAACAAAACAGAAATTTCAAATCCCTAAAAAATCAGTAATTTCAAATCCCTAATTCAGAAGTTCAAGTGGGAACCGAGAGAGAGAGAGAGAGAGAGAGAGAGAGATGGATTTCGATGGGTTTCGGTGGGGTTTCGGTGGTATATATACACATAGAGACAGAGAGAGAGAGAGAGAGAGAGAGAGAGAAAACTCCATACCTGGGTGATGAAGCCTTGGAAGAAGAAGATGCAGCCACCACCAGCCGCCGTGAAGACGTTGAAGCCTCTGTTGTGTGAAGACGTTGAGAGGAGCTGCTGTCGCTGATAAAGAAAACGATAAAAGGGGTGCTTAGGAGTGAGAAGAAAATTAGCGCAAAAACGAATAGCTAGCAACTGTGGTATAGATAGCGCTTTGGAGAGAAATTTTAGGGAGGGACTCTTCAACATAGCTAGGATATAGCTTGCCGTTGTTAGATAGATAGTCCTTTAGAGAGAAATTTTAGAGGACTCTTCAAATTAGGTAGGATTTTGGAGTTGCTCATACAGAGTGTAATGGTGATGTTAGCCAAACAGTCCGCGACCCAGTTTACATATAGCTTACAGCGTCGTCGTGATAAATCTGAAATTTCATACCATATTAGTCTTCCAAAAGTAAATAGATAAAATTTGGATCAGTTTTCCGTACTAGCTGGATATTACTCATTCGGCTAAATTTTCTGGATTAAATATTTTTATATACACGTGTCAAACATACAGTCTGTTTTCCATGGTATTTACCTATTTTAACCCTTCTCTTCATCAAATGTTGGTTTGTTTATTTGTTTATGACCTCAAAGGAAGGTAAATTACGTCAATATTAAGCTGTTTAGATATAAAAGCTTGTACGTAAGATATGACGGGTTAAATTTAAATCGAATTTTAGCAAATTATGTATATTTGGCTTTTAACTTAGTTTTATGATAGAATTATTAAAATTTATTATAATAGATTAAACTATACTCTATTGAAATATTAATATATTAAAATTTAAATATCTATGTAATAAAGTAGCTAAATTATTTCTTTTGACCTTCTCGCGACTCAACATGTTCTAGTTGTGAGCTCAGGTCAGGAGGTCGGGAAAGACACGAGAAACTCAAAGAACCAAGGGTGGAGCTCCTCTTGGGAAGATCGTAGCTGAACCAACCAGGAAACAGCGGGATGACTGCGAAGATTGGGCCTCATGCATGAAACTCTCAACCAACCAAGATTCTCTCCTGAAATCAAAGAAGATCCCATGAATAATGGGCAAAGATCTCGACTGAAATTCCACATAATAGGTGGCAGCCTTATAAATACTATGCAACGCCTCCATAGAGAGAGATGAGAAAAAAACCCTAATTTCGAGATATACCGTATTGTAATACATATCAATATGGAATAGAGGAGAGGAAGCAAGAACCTTCATTGAAGACTGGACTAGCCGAGCTCCTGAGCTGGTGAACCACTATATTTTTACTGTGTACACCCATTTAATCCCCTCAGTATTTCACTGCAGCATCACACACGAGCCGCGTAGCTCTGATTCACGCTCATCACACGTCCCCTATACCTTTTGCTCATCCTCATTAATTTACACCACCAGTTTGGCACCGTCTATGGGAACGACTGTTCTTGTTATAAATGAGCTGATCTTTCAGTGTTTAATGGTGTCAACACGAAACATGAGCAGAAGCCAAACAAACTCATCTCGGATGCAGGACCAACAGGGAGCCACCAATGGCAGACAGCCCGAGAACGTCCCAGAGACTGAACCTCCCATAGGGAATCCCCCCATAAATAACAAGATGGAGGCCCTTTGCCTCATCAATCAGTGCTTGATAAAGCAAAACGAGGAGCTCTTGAAGTTCTTACAGCGCCCATAAGAAGCATGTCCGCCCTAAGAAGGTCAGAACAGTCCCCACTACAGGGATCAACAACACATTGATCCACTTAGAGAAGACAACGAAGGGGGGAGAATAGTCAGACCTTGGGGCAGGTTCCCTAACTACCCCCTAGGAACGGCCACAATGAGGAAGTACAAAGTCAAAACCATGAAGGTGAAAAGAATGATGTTTCCCTTATTAGTAGGAGAGAAGGGAGCAATATTGGGAGCAACGTTTCTAGGGCATCCAACAGGAGCTCAGCCACATAAAGGAAAGCGGTCAGAAATAAATCTCCAGTTACAATGGATGTCTTGGTGCAACAGACTGAATCTCCATTCACGCCTAGGGTGTTGCATTTTTCTCTCCCACCAAAGTTCAGGATGTCATAGATAGAGTCATTTGATGGAATCAGGGACCCTATGGACCACCTCAATACTTATAAGAACTAGATGAAATTGCACGGGTATTAGGACATCGTACGCTGTCGAGCCTTTGCCATCACTTTGAAGAGTTCAGCCTTGGCGTGGTTTAACAGGCTCCCCCCGGCCTCAATCTCTTCCTTCAAAGAGCTTTCCATTTCCTTTGTATATCATTTCATAGGGGCTCGAACCTATAGAAAGCCGAGCTATCACCTTTTGAATATGAAACAGGGACCACAAGAAAACCTCAGGTCGTATGTCCAAAGATTTAATTTGGAGTCGTTAAAGGTGGATGTCCCAGATAAAAAGTCACCATCACTGCCTTTATAGCTAGTCCAGGGGTGCAGTTTAAAGATTTGATGTTCTCCATATCAAAAAATCTCCAAATAAGCATGACCGAGGTGCTTGCCAAAGCGGAGAAATACATAAACGGCGAAGAAGTTCTTCTTTCTAAGGTAGGGAGCTCTTCCGCACATAAAGACAAGAGAAAGGAAGAGAAAAAAGAGGAACCGAAGTCCTAGGAGAGAGAGGAAAAGAAACAAATCTCCAAAGAGAGATAGATCTCCTAGAAGAAATAAACAACGATCCCCAAAAAGAAGGGGGAACGTTAGGAACCGCTTAGGTCCCCTGCAGCCTGAACTATAGCCGAGGTACGCACCTTAGCAATATACCCCTCTCACTACAATAGTGTCACAGATCCTATATGAGGTGCAGAACGAGAAATTCCTAAGATGGCCTCCACAAATGAAAACAGATTCGTCTAAAAGAGATCCTACTAAATATTGTGAATATCATAGGGATCATGACCATCATACCGACGATTGCATCCAACTAAAGAAGAGATCAAGTTCTTGATCCAGAGGGGATAGTTACGACGATTTGTCATCCCATGACAACCAAAACAGGGCTCTATCACCACCGGCACCTCAGCAACAAGCCTCTGCACAGCACCAACAACCTTAGGGGAGATCAGAGTGATATCTGGAGGATTTGCTGGCGGTGGAGAATCCAGTGCAGCCAGGAAAGCACACCTGCGCAAGATTAGAGCTGGCGAAGCGCTGAAAGTACACACCGTGTCCAAAATACCTCGGCTGAGCACAACCATCACTTTCTCGGATCCAGACTTGGAAGGCTGTCAGTATCCCCATGATGACCCATTGGTCGTAAGGGCCATTGTGGCAAATCAAACTATTCATCAAGTTCTAATTGACAATGGGAGCTCGGCCAACATCATTTTTGCCTCTGCCTTTGACAAAATGGGTGTAGGAAGGGAGAAGCTTGAGCTAGTGAATGCTCACTTGATGGGGTTTTCAGGGGAGAGGGTGCTACCCCTGGAATCCATCCAACTTGTGTTCACTATGGGGGACCCTCCTTGTCAAGGCACCACCACGGTGAAATTCCTGGTAGTTGACGCCCCTTCTGCGTATAATATACTACTTAGGAGACCAACCCTCAACGCAATGAAGGCTATCCCCTCAGCATATCACCTTGTCGTAAAATTTCCTACAAAAAATAGAGTTGGAATGATCCGAGGAGACCAGCGAATAACCAGGGAGTGCTACATGGCCTCAATGAAGCAGAAAGAGGTTGAACTATCCAGCTAGATGAGCTTGACATGAGGGACGAGCTGGACACCAGGCCCATACCGTCAGAAGAGCTAGAACTAGTCCAGCTTAATGAGGAGCCTGAACATATTATTTACGTGGGATCTAAGTTGAGCAAAGAAATGAAAGACCTACTCACCTAGTTCCTAAGGAAGAACATGGGGGTGTTCGCTTGGAAGCAAGGGAATATGGAAGGCATCTCGATCATCACACACAAGCTAAGCGTGAATCCTTTTTGCAAACCTGTTATACAGAAGTGGAGAAGTTTTGCTCCAGAACGCCAAAAGGTAATTAACGAGGAGGTTAGTAAACTCCTCCATGCCAAAGCCATCAGAGAGGTGGATTACCCTACCTGGTTGGCGAATGTGGTGCTGGTCAAGAAGACCAATAGGAAATGGCGACTCTACATTGATTTCACTAATCTCAATCGAGCATGTCCCAAGACAGCTTTCCCTTACCTCGAATCGACTTGATCGTGGATGCAACTACTTGGCATGAGCTCCTCAGCTTCATGGATGCTTTCTCAGGTTATAATCAGATCAGGATGGACCCAGTGGACCAGGAGAAGACTTCATTTGTGACTAAACAGGGAACTTATTACTATCAGGTCATGCCTTTTGGATTGAAGAATGCTGGAGCCACCTATCAGCGCCTAGTGAATAAAATGTTTCAAAAGCAAATTGGGACATCCATGGAGGTCTATATCGATAATATGTTAGTAAAATCACTAAAAACAGAGCTACACATCGAGCACCTCACAAAATCATTCCAAATCCTTAAGGAGTACAAGATGAGACTCAACCCTGCGAAGTGTGTCTTTGGAGTATCAACAGGAAAGTTTCTGGGATTTATAGTCAACAATAGAGGAATCAAGGCTAACCCAGAACAGGTTAAGGCAGTTCTGGATATGTGACCACCGTCCAACATCAGGGAGATCCAACGCCTGACAGGAAGGATAACCTCCTTGAGTCGCTTTGTATCCAAATCAAGTGACAAGTGTCGACCTTTCTTTTAGGTGTTGAAGAAGGCTTTTTAGTGGGATACTCGATGTGAGGAAGCGTTCAAAGCACCGAAGGAGTACCTAAACTCTCCATCTATCCTGATAAGTCCCTTAGAAGGGGAAGTGCTTACTCTTTATTTAGCTGTCTCAGATTTCTCAACCAGCACAACACTAGTTACGGAGTGAGATAGAGCTCAGCAACCAGTGTACTATTGTAGCAGAGCTCTGAGGGGGCAAAGGAGAGATATCCAAAGATAGAGAAGCTAGTTTTGGCCCTGATGACTACGACTAGGAGACTTAGACCATATTTCCAGGTTTTTATTATCGAGGTTCCAATTGATCAGCCAATGAAGCAAGTGTTGCATAGACCAGAGTCTTCAGGAAGGCATGTTAAGTGGGTGATAGAGTTCAGCGAATTTGATATTAGGTATAAGCCAAGGACTATAATCAAAGGGCAAATTTTGGCAGATTTTATCGCAGAATTCACTGCAGTAACACCTGCGGAAGCCACACTGCTAATACATGACCTTCTCGTATGGAAACTTTCGATAGACGGAGTTGCCAATGTCCAAGGAAGCGGTGCAGGATTGATCCTGACCTCTCCAGATGGAATAGACATGGAATACGCCCTCAGGTTTGGGTTTAAGGCTTCAAACAACGAGGCAAAATATGAAGATGTCATTACTAGGCTCAACCTTGCTCATTCAATGGAGGCAGAGCAGCTGGAGATCAGCAGTGATTCCCAGCTTGTCGTGAAACAAATAGAGGAGTTATACGAGGCCAAGGGTGAGAAAATGGTTCTCTATCTCAGGAAGGTATAGGAATTGATTAATAAGTTTGTGCAAGTTAAATTCATGCACGTTCCTAGAGCCAAAAATTCAAGAGCAGACACCTTGGCAAGGTTGGCAACAGCTTCGCAGGAGAATTTAGATAGGTTAATTCCAGTGGAGCATTTAGCAGAACCATCTGTATGCATGGAAGATGAAGAAGTTCTGCCTGTGCAAACACTACAGAGCTAGATGGACCCTGTCAGAGGGTATTTTCAAATTGGGACTTTGCCGAAAGATCCCAAAGAAGCTGCGAAACTAAGAGTCAGGTCAGCCAGATTTTCTACCTTATAGGGAAACCTATACAAACGAGGATTTTTGACACCTCTACCCAAATATGTAGGAGATGAAGATACTAACTACATACTCAGAGAGGTCCATGAAGGAGTCTGCAACAATAACAACGGAGCTCGAGCCCGAAAAACATTGAGGTAGGGGTACTACTGGCCCACTATGCTAAAAGATGCTGCAGATCTGGTCAAAAGATGTAAAGCTTGCCAAATACACGTCAACATTCTCCACTGCCCACCAGAGCTCCTAACATCGGTAGTGAGCCACTGGCCTTTTCAACAGTGGGGTTTAGATATATTTGGCCCCCTCCCTACGGGGGTTGGACAATGCAAGTTCGCCATTATTGGAGTGAACTACTTCACCAAATGGGCAGAGGCAGAGCCTTTGGCAGCAATCACGGAACAAAAAGTCCAAAACTTTATCTGAAAATTGATAATCTGTAGGTTTGGGATTCCAAGGGCAGTTGTTTCAAACAATGGGAAGCAGTTCGATAACCCTAAGTTCAAGAAGTTTTGTGCCAAGCTGGGGATAAGAAATTTCTTTTCGGCCTCAGCTCATCCCCAATCCAATGGGCAGGCAGAGGTCATCATTCGAACAACAAAGACCGCCCTGAAAACTAAGCTGGAAGCACTAAAAGGAAAATGGGAGAAACAGCTCCCTGAGGTGTTATGGGCTTATAGAACCACAGTCAAAATAGCCACTAGAGAAACTCCATTTGCGTTGGCTTTCAGAACTGAAGCAGTGGCTCTAGTGGAGATAGGGCTCCCATCCCCCAAAACTGAGTTTAGAACGCAAGGCATAATGATGAGGTGCTGCTACTCAACCTTGATCTGTTGGATGAGAAGAGAGACGATGCCTTACAATGCATAAGTATTATTAGAGGAAGACAACCAGGTACTACGACAAGAAAGTAAAACACAGAAGTTACAAGGTAGGGAATCTAGTGCTTAGAAAGCTTCTGCTTGCGAGGAAGGACCCTTCCCACGGGAAACTAGGCCCAAACTAGTAAGATCCTTATATCATATCAAGGGTCATCAGTCCCGGGAACTATGAGCTGCAAACTGAGGAAGGAAAAATCCTGCCTCATTCTTGAAATGCAGAACACCTTAAGAGGTTTTTTCAGTAAATTTTTCTTTAATAAAATCATTCTTTCAATTAAACTGAGAGCTTTTGACCCTCCCCTGTATATGCCTAAAAAAAAAAACACTTTCAACTCAAAGATGAGTTTTCCAGCTTATAAAACCAAGATGAGCTCTTCAGCTCATGAAATACAGATGAGCTCTTCAGCTCATAAAGCAAAGATGAGCCCTCTAGCTCATAAAGTAAAGATGAGCTCTCCAGTTCATAATATAAAGATGAGTCTTCCAGCTCATAAAATTAAGATGAGCTCTTCAACTCATAAAACAAAAATGAGTTCTTCAGCTCTAAAATAAAGATAAGTCCCACAGCTCATAAAGCAAAAATGAGCCTTAAAGCTTATAAAATAAAGATGAGCTCTCCAGCTCATAAAACAAAAATGGGCCACTCAGCTCATAAAATGAAAACGAGCTTTTCAGTTCATAAAAAGAGCCCTGTAGCACACGATGAACTTTTCAGTTCATAAACAGAGCTCTGCAGCTCACTATGAACAATTCAATTCATAAAAAAAGCTCTATAGCTCAGGATGAACTCTTCGGTTCATAACAAGAACTATATAGCTCACCGCTTACCCTACCAGTTCACTCAAAAGGGTCCTGAAACCCGTGAATAGAGACATATAACTAGATTCTAGATTACAAGTTCAAGAGTCCATAGAAGAATCAGTAACCATCAAATAAGAACAATGGTTCATATATCCGGCAGTGGTACGAAGAAAAAAAAAAGATTACAAGAGATATTCTCAGTCCTTATTCGCCCTTTAAGCGTCTCTGGAGCTCTGCAACTTCTTCCTTCAAGCGGGTATTTTCTTCTTTTAGCTCATCCCTTTTCTTTTGGGCTTTTGTTAGAAGATTTAAAAGTCTCTGTCCAGATGAGGAGAACAATATGGCAGCCAGAGAAGATCCAGATGAAGAAGAGGAGTTACTGGTAGGGCCACTTTTACATTTTCCAGAGAAAGTAGTAACGACCTCAACCTCATTAGATTTAGAAGGACAAGAATCAATAAAATCTGGGTAAGAAACAAAATCAATAGTATCTAGGTAAGAAACAAAGTCCATAGCGGCACCGATAGCACTGAACAAAAACAAGTTATCTGGTGTCACCAACTCAGAATAGGACACAGGCTCAACTTCTATCATCTGATCGATTCGCATCTCCTCTAATAGATCCAATTTGGGAAAACCTACTAACCAAATTAAATCCTACGATAAGGAGACTACATCAAAAGACTTGAACAAACACAGGTTGCCGAGATACTTACCTAAATTAGAATAGCTCCTCCAGGATCTTGGAAATCTGCACTCTCTGTAGTGCAGCTCTATGGACCTCCAAGAATCCCCAGTAACATAAAAGAAGCGATTGGCTCATCCCTCAGTAGGAGAAGGAAGGTCAAACACCAAACGTCGCAGCTTGAAGTGCCTCCACCGAAAACAGACAAAGCACGAGACTTCATCCTCCTTGATGTCGAAAAAGTAGAAGAATTCTTCAACAGTGGAGAATTTGCCATCACCACGCAAGCGCCAATATAGAAAGAAACTGATCATGATGGACCACCCCTTGGGAGAGAGATGAGAAGGGCATAACCCACAATAGGCCAAGATGTAACCAACTAAGGGATAAATGGGGAGACACAGCCCCATGTTCAAAGCCCCCTCAAAAAAATCAAGTCTCCTCTCGAGGGAGATAAGTGCAAGGCTTTTCAAAAGATGGGGTTCACAAAGCTAATTCCACATCCAGAAAGAATTTCTTCTTTATTCCGACTAAGTCTGACAGTGACAATGACGAAGGCACTAAATAACAGGTCTTCCACTCCCACTCAATTCCGCAGGAGCTCCGTTCCCTAAACAGGGGGGAGATTGGGGCAACCATTGGAGTTGTAGGAAGGCAAAGGGCAGACGTGGGAAAAAGATCACAAAGGTGAAAAGCTTTCGAAAGGGATGAATGTCCATGGAACAAGAAGTCAAGATATTAAAGAATCAAGAAGGACGCTGAACCCAAAAGCGGCGGACCTTTGGGTTTCCAAATTAAGGCAACAGATATGTTTAAAGAAGACAATAAAATATGGACAATAAAGGAGGAGTTAATGAAATATTCTACCAGTCATGAGCCATTAAATAGCCAAGGAAGGCTTGATACAACCTTGGATAAGCCTAACAGGTCGGATTCTTTCCTCAGTTATGACGGGGTTCAATAATTTAAACAGTGGGATCACATCCCGAAAGAGACTTCTTAGATTTCTTTGGGCTGACTAAAAGGGAAACTTTATTCCTAAGGCACAACAGGCTTCGTGAGCATAAGCAGCTGCTAGGACCATATCCCCAGCAAAGCTAGCAGATGCACTAGAAGCAACCACACCCTAATCTTTACACCCAGCAACAAGGAGAGACCTTCCAAGAATGAAACCAAATTTTCAGGGGGTCAATAAGCTTTGCTGAACCTAATGGAGTTCTGGGAGGTCTGCACCAAGGGTTTTCAAGCTCCGAGGAATTAGGAGCTCAGTCAGGGGTATGCCTGGTAGCTCTGGGCCCCGCTGCCTCAAGGGAGGAAAGATGGGGAAAGAGGAAAATAAACAGTTATGTAACTTAGCAAAATTAAGACAATAGACAAGCCCTATAGAAGCAGGGGCTTCTTGGTAGAGGAGCGCTCAGAGAAAGAAACTTCTTGTGGTGAGGTTGGATTAGCATAAGGAAATAATAGCCTCAACATTTTCCGTTACCCCTCATCCTCCTCAAGCATTTTCAGCACTCGATGAGCCTAGGCAAAACTCAACTCTTGATTTTGGAGGTAAGATGCCTTTCTAGAGAGACCAGCTTGTATGGTTGTATGGACCTTCTAATACATCTCCTCGAAAAAGCTTATGTGGACCTTGAGTTAAACTTCCAGAAAGACTCTTCTTCCAACAAAGTTCCTATGCATGCAGCAACATGGCCTCTTAAGATGTACTTGTGATGGACCTCAACATCAAGTTACTTACTCTCTTTCCCAAATCTAGTAAACCTCTTGTCACTGTGAGGAATGTCAAGTCTACCATTCAATGCTCCCTTTAGGGTAGGCTCTACTTTAAGATTTTTAAAAATATAAAAGATCAAGAATCAGATGTACAAAAATAGAAGGTTAACATCCATAAGACTCCAGGCCAAGTAGCCTCAACATTCCCTTGATACTCCTCATCCATCTCAAGCAATAACATCCCTCGACTGTCCAGCAGAAGTTCAGGACAATAAGCTGCAATATAACATGAGAGATTAACTACGGGTCCCTGGTAGAGCTCGGCGATCCTGAAAGACTCTCTAAGGACCCAAATATTTGGATATTTATGAGTTAAGTGTAGCTCGTATGGTTGCACGGACCTTCCAAGGCAGCTCCCAACTATTCAAACAAGCAACACACTCTCTTCGACCAAACACAAGCATGGTAATCTCCCAAAGTCAGATCTCAATTCCTTTCCTTCTCAAAAAAGCTCAGGAAGCCAGCAGACTTGCAATTCCAGCAGCTTTGCTTTCAGAGGAACTCAGTTCCCCTCAAAGCAATGGGGGCAATGAGAGTACAGAGCAGTATGCGAGCAGCTAACCACAAAATAATGAGAGTAGATCTGAGAAAAGTAGAGTAGACTGCATTGAAGAGCAAGTTGAATTGTGTTATTGTGTTAGAGCAGAGTAGACTGCATTGAAGAGCAAGTTGGATTGTGTTATTGTGTTAGAGCAGAGTAGACTGCATTGAAAAACAAGTTGGATAGTGCTATCGTATTGAGTAGAGTAAATTGTATTAAAAGAGCGAGTTAGATTGGGTTAAAAAGTAATTGGAGAAGGAGAAAAAACAGTGCATTTACCATTCAGACGAGTCAGAAAAGTAGGCCAAGTTTACATTTCCCAATAGAAGTTACAAATGCTAAAAAAAAAAGAAAGAATTAAAAGATCCTAAGTTTCTAAAGAAGGAACAAGTGGAGGATCCTGTAATGAAGTTACTATAGCCTCAGCAGCATGAACAGAGGTAGAGCTCGGCAGCTCACTAGGCAACCCTTCTGACAAGGCAACAATTGAAATCTCAGAAGAGCCAAGAATAGGTGAGGAGGTTGGGGCCTTGATCTTAAGCAGAGCTCTCATTACCAGATCATTAGAAAAGGACGTATTAGCAGGAACAACTGGATGAGTGGATATTTCAGTACCTTCCAGAGCCCTATCAGAGGAAGCGGGGGCCAAGGTGTTGTCATCGCCCTCTGAATCAGACTCCTCCAACTCCTCCTCAGTAGGGATGACAAAGTCAAAGTTGAGGTCTGGGTAGGCCTTCTCCGCTTTGCGCTGAAAGGCCAGCCATCCTGAGGCCCACTTGGTGGTGACATCATCCTTCAGCTCGACAATTATGTCATCTTTCTCCTTGACAGCTGTCTTTTGCACCTTGAGCTCACCGCATAGGCCCTCGTTCACCTCAGCCAATATAACATACTCCTTCATAAGCCTCTCGAGGGAGCCCCGAGCATCAAAGGCTTCTTAGCTAGCTTTGTTTCAAGCATTGGTTTTGAGCAGCAGCTCTTCCCTGGTCATTCTCAGCTCATCCCTGACCATCTTCTCTCTTTCCTCAGCCCTATCCTTAGTAGCTTGAAAGCCTTCGTAGTCAGAGGCCTACTTCTCCATTTGCTCCTCGAACTTTTGCACCTGAGCTCTGAGGCTCTCATTGTCAAAGGTCAGCTCAGCGACCTTAAACTCATATGTCTTCAAAGCTTTGGCAGAGTCCTCCGAAGATCGGACCCTGCCCATTAAGTTCTTCAGGTGAAGAGCCATCTGTGAACAAAAAAAAAGAAGAGGAAACAAACATAGATCAACACAATTCAACCGCGTCGAGCTAAGAGCGAGTGTGAAAATACTTATAGTGGCTACTCCTTGGAGAGCTAAGCAGAAAGAGGCCTCAAGAGACATGGTAGAGGCCCTTTGAATATCGGATTCAGGGAGAATGGATGAAATGGCCCCAGCAGCCAACTCAGCATTGTCGAAGAAAGAATCTTCTTCAGTCTCTTGGCCTTCCTTCCTTTCTACTTTAGGACTCTAGAGAGGCAACTGGGATGGTTACTTAGGTGGTCTGGGGGGTGCAAAGTCTGACTTGATTCCAATAATCAGCTTCAATGCTCCCTCAACTTCATAAGAGGTGTAGGAAGCCAGTCTTAGCTCAGAAGTCTTTCAGGGGGCAAACTAGACCCCTTGAAGAGGAGAAGGGGCCAGGGATTGAGATGAGGGAGTTTGTCCTCCCTTGCTGAAGGCAATAAAAGAGGGCACTCCCAGCTTATGCACTTTAGCCCTATCAATGGGATTGCTTCCAATGCTGGTATCGGCCTTTCGTTTCCCACTTTTCCTACTCTTCTTCAGTAGGTCAACTTTAGTCTGGAGTTCCTCAGAGGTAAATTTCATTATGGAGGAATCTAGAAGATCTGGACCAAGCAAGTTAAATAGGAGAAAGGAAAAAGAAGGGAAGACAAGAGAACTAACTCAGAAAGTGTTACCTTCTATGTCTTCAGGCCTAACAACTGAGATAGGGAAAGGAGCTTTTATCAATACCTTAGGAGGACTGAATCCCTGTGTTACTAATACCCAGGGCTTGATGAGCTCGGAGTACTTCTCTTGATTGCACTTCTCCAATTTTTGCTTTACTCTCTCGTCCTTAGCACTGAGCTCTGGTCGAATGCCTGAAAAGCAACACAAAGAGAGCAAGGGTCAAAAAGGCGACTCAACGATTCCCAAACCAGAGCTCAATCAGTTCGAGCAAGGGCTCACCTAAGTTATGAAGGGAGGACCAAGTTCTAGGGATACCCAGAGTATTAGTCTTGTTAGTAGGGTTGTACTCTTAGTTGGTGCCCCTAACGAAAAAGAATTATTTCTTCCAACCCTTATGGGAGCTCGGGAGGTGAGTAATGATCTGCCTAGCCGTGGTTTGCTTGGAGATATATAAGAAATCCTCTGATGAGGTGAGCTTGAAATTAAAAAGATCCACAAGCAAGGGAGGGTTGGGGACCCTGAGTCCATGAATCTTGAATAAAACAAGAAGACCCACAATTACACCTCAGAAATTAGGGAGAGAGCTGAGCAGGGCAGACATTGAAGTGTTGCAAAACACTCTTGATGAAGAGATACATAGGGAAGCGAAGGTCATTCTCAAAAGCGGCCACAAAGAAACATACTCTCTTGTGAACTTGGGCAACATATGGGGTGTATTTATCTGGACACCAGGGCTGGACCCTAAGAGGAAAATCATAACGAGCATTGAGAATTCTCACATGAGAAGAGTCAACCTCACTAGGTCCTACGAGCTCAGCATGCCTAAAGACGACCCTTGTGCCCGCTGCGCTGTAAGAGACTCCTATCCTACTTAGCTTGCCCTTACCTTTGTTAGGATTAGGGGGCACAGAAGAAGACGATGGGGATGGTTCCTCAGTATTTTCCTCGACATCGACAACATCCACACTGGGGAAATTGTCGAATTCCTCGCCTACATCCCCTAAATCAGTGTCCTTTTCGGCAAACCTTTCCCCCAAGAGAGAAGTAGAGGAACGCGTAACTCTAGAAGGAGTAGACGTGACTAGACAGGAGAAAGACAAACTGAAAGAATGGTAGAGAGGAGGAATACTGATTAAGCACTCCTTAATAACCCTAGGGTCAGCGCAGTAACTTCCAACAACAAGGATTCGCACGATAGAAAACCAGTCTACGAAGTGGGGGAGAGGAGACAAGTAGTAATTTCGATTCCAAAAGTAAAAGAACCGAAAGGCCCAAAAATGCAATGACCACCTCGAATTCGAGGGATCTAGAACGAGAAAAGATGACAAAGGGACAAAAGGGCGTACCTAGGTAGGAAAGAGCAACGAACAACAGCCTAGAGAAAAATGGACGAAAGAAGGCAATGCGAATTTTCAAATCAAACCCACAGAACTTGATCTTGAACGAGAAGTCAGAGAATTCCAAACCAGAAAGCCAAGAAATCGCAAAAAGGGAGAAGGAGCAGAGAAGTTGAACAGTGGAATAGGGCGGTTTAGATAGTTGTTTGAGCATTTAAAGCCTGAGAGACGTGGACTGAAACGTGCGCGGGAAATGAGGAAGCCATGATTGCTGAAAACTGTCAAAAAGGCCTAGCTCACGTGCAGGCCAAGGTCAGCCACGTGCAGATCTTGCTCGGTTTAAAAAATAGCTCAACCATTGCCCAAGCCTGCTTGAACTAGGGGCTGGGGGGCAATTGATGATACCTCAAACAAGCCCTAGCTGTGAGCTCGGGTCAGGAGGTCAAGAAAGACACGAGGAACTCAGAGAATCAAGGGTGGAGCTCTCCTTGGGAAGATCGTAGCTGAACCAACCAGGAAACATCTAGATGACTGCGAAAATTGGGCCTCATGCATGAAATTCTCAACCAACCAAGATTCTCTCCTGAAATCAAGAAGGATCCCATGAATAATGGGCAAAGATCTCGACTGAAATCCCACGGAATAGGGGGTAGTCTTATAAATACTATGTAATGCCTCCATAGAGGGGGATGAGAAAAAAACCTTAATTTTGAGATATACCGTATTGTAATACATATCAGTATGGAATATAGGAGAGGGAGCAAGAGCCTCCATTGAAGAGTAGACTAGCCGAGCTCCTGAGTCGGTGAACCACTATATTTTCACTGTGTACACCCCTTTAATTCCCTCAGTATTTCACTGCAGCATCACACACGAGCCTTGTAGCTCTGATCCATGCTCATCACACGTCACCTGCACCTTTTGCTCATCCATGTTGATTTACACCACCAGATCCGATGGTCCCTAATTGGAATTTCATTCATTTTACAACTCTAAAACTCTCATCTCTCATACAACTTTCTCGATCTATCTATCTTATACTATCTATCTCATACTATTTTTTTTTTGTTTGTCCTGTATTATTTTTGTTATTATTTATTCCATAAATCAGATGAAACTACATATTATATAATTATTTATTCCATTAAACTAATTCAAAAATTTTATATATTTGATGACATGTATTTTGTCACTTGCTTCTTAATTTGTAAATAACATTTAAATAAAAAATAGCACATTTAAACACCAAATAATATTTGACACGAAATGAAATTTAGATTGTAAATTAATATATAATTTTTATCAAAAATTGATATAATTTTGCCCAATTTATATTCAACATTATCGAATTAAATATCAAATTAGTTTTTATTATCATCAAATTAAATATTGAAATTTATTTAATCAATTTTTTGGAGTACTAAACTATATCAATTTTTTTTGGGTGCTAAATCAAATAAAATTTGATTTTATTGAATTTTTAATTTTTTTTGGTACTAAATTTGGAGAAGGACAATTGTAAAACTAATAAATTTTTTTGAGATGAAATTATCAATTTTCATTACCAACATTGACAGAAGGGAGACGGAGAGGGTCTCCGTACACTGAATTCAAACCTTAGAAAGTCTCCGTGTTATTTATAAAATGTCAGGAGATGTCTGTATAATATTGTTAAAACTCAGGGGATGTCTGTGATTTTTTACATATTTTTTAACTAAACATTAATTTATTAATATTTTATTTTAGAAATTTGAATTTCTAATAAAAACAATTATTCATTATGAGGGTATGTTGGTAACCAAAAAAAGAAATGTGTGTGAGTGTGAATTGTAAATATAGTGGTTGGATTTATAATTATTTTGTGTTATTGGATTGAGTGGTAATAGATGTGATAAATTCGTGAATCTTATAAATGAACAAGATTTTATTTAGTTTATTTATTGTTTAAAGATTGTAAATTTTAATGGGTTATGTTAGTATTTTTTTTTTCAGTCACATTTTTATATATAGAGTTGTTTTGTAGAGTTTTTATATATTTTTATGACAATTCCGTTAATATAAAAAATGTGATCTACGATATATTTCGAGTCATTTTAAAAAAAGATTTTGTATGAATATTTTTAGGTCATCTCTTTTGAATTTGGGTAATTGTTTAAGATATTTTTTTTTGTTGTATAGTTCTTTCAGGCACGGACAATGACTAATATTTGATATAATGTTAAAAAATCTATATATATTTGATGTAATATTAAAAAATAAATTTTAAAAAAAAATCAGACGATATAGAGTTCAATCTTTATGGGTTCATGTTTTACTAAGGTGGGGGAGATTTGAGTAAGGTAATTAAACACCTAATCCATAAAGAGAGCTTTTTGGGAAAAATAAAGTAAGAATGAGGTGGCAACGTTAACCATTTTTTGTTTGAATTTGGATATCCCACCAAGTCACCTGTGAGTCAGCAATTATCTACCCACATATTGCAATGGTTTTAGCTCGCCTTTTTATACCTGTGCCATATAGGCCCCTCCCTTCTTTCCGAGTTTGGCTCCCATCCAATTCTTAACCATTAGTTCACCAAAACTTTCATACCTCATTTCTATTTTTTGTAAAGAATTACACTCAATTCTCTTAAAATTTATTACTTAATCATTCAAATTTTTGATATTTAAAATATTGCACAAAGACTTTTTAAGGTTTGTACACATAAAATACTTAAACTATTTTTGTCAATATCCATTAGTATATCAGTTAGTAAATTACATCCAGACCTCCTGAAATTTGTAGGCATATAATACTTAAACCCCTAAAGTTTAAAATATTATGCTTAGACAAAAAATACTTTAATCAAAGATAAATTATTAAATATTTTAAATTTTATAATAAAAATTCATGTTCTATTATGATATTTATTGGATTAAAATCAAAAATAAAAATCTATTTTTAAAAAAAAATTATAATTAGTATACAATTATAGTAACTATTGAAATAAAACTAAAAAAATTAAACAAGCGGTCAAACTGTAATAGATACAATATCTTTTAATTTTAATTGGAGTAATTTGGTAATTTAATTTGACTACTTAAACGACCAAATTGAATTCCAATAAATAGTATAATTATATACTAATTATGATTTTTTAAGAAAAATTAAATTTTTATTTTTAATTTTATTTCAATAAATGTCATAATAGAATATGAATTTTGATTATAAAATTTAAAATATTCGATATCCTATCTTTGATTGAAGTATTTTGACTTAAGTATAATATTTTAAATTTGAGGAATCTAGGTATTACACACTTACAAATTTCAGGAGGTCTGAGTATAATTTGTTAACTGACATTGACAACAAAGGTCTAAATATTATACACATATAAACCTTAAAAGATCTGTATATAATATTTCAAATGTCAAGGGATTTAAGTAATTAAGTGACAAATCTCAAAGAATCTGAATTTGAGTATCCCTAACTTCTTTTAAACACATCTATTTCTCTCTCTTGCTTTTAAAACCACTTTCTCTATTTCTACTGAGTATCTCCATCTTCCTAATCATTTCTCCCACACCATCCCTTCTTAGAGCAACTCCAAAGCGAGTTGTTATTTTGGAGTGCCAAATCACACATTTGTAACTTTGAACAGTATTTTGTCATCCCTGAATTATAAATCTGCTCCAATGGCAAGTGCCAAAATGCAGTGCCAATTTAAAATTTTAATATTTTTTTATTAAAAGTATAATTAAACTTAACAGTTATGTTTTAACGGGTATAGTTTTCATAACGATCGCAATTTAACGGATATATTTTTATAGTAAAAATTTTAAATTTCAAATTTTGTCTACTAAAATTCAAATTTCAAAATTCAACTGTTGAAATTCAAATTTAAAAATTTAACCGCCAAAATAAAAATTCAAAAAAGTATAATTCGTCTATAAATATCTTCATTTTTCTCATGTTTTCATCCATCTATATTATATTCTCTCTATAAATTCAATATCTCCTTTCTCTTTGATTATTTATTCTTTCATGTTTTCATTCATTAATCTATATGAATCGTTATCCTAATATTTTAAGAGAGATCCTCAATATTGAGGACGAAGATAATGATGAATTGTATATGTTGTATACTGCAACTAGAAGGTCAGAAGGGTCTAATCAGGGACGGATAAGAAGGCATTGTGGCCCTATTCCAGGCCACAAAAAGTTAATCGTGGTAGAGTTTAAGGTCATGAAAGACTCTACCATAACTATTTTGTTACCCCTTGTGTATATGAAGGTTTTTTTCGAAGGAGGTTCCGAATGAGTCGTCCTCTTTTTCTCCAAATTATAAATGATATTGAACAAGACGATCCATACTTCATCAAAACAATAGATGCCGTTAGAGTTCTCGGTTTGTTATCCCTTCAAAAGATAAGAACTTCTTATAGAATTCTTGTTTACGAAACACCAACAGATTTTGTGGATGAATACATAAGAATTGGAGAAAGCACTGTCATACAGAGTCCGAGAAGGTTTGTGAAAATTGTTATTGCAATGTTTGTGTAGAAGTGATGCAAATCTGCCTATAGAAGTGTCGCATGTGTATACACCAGAATTGGAAGACTTCATGCAAATCCATTATCAGATCAGGGACAGTGCAATTCATTCTCAACTGCAGTTAGATCTTATCAAGCATTTGTGGGAACGACATGGCAAAGAATAATTTTCTCAATTTCAATTTCAAGTTGTATTTTCAATTCTATTTTAATTTTAAGTTGTATTTTCAATTTCAATTTCAATTTTAAGTTGTATTTTCAATTTCACAGGTACTTTAATAGCAATCAAACTTAATACATAGTTTTTCATAAATAATAGCAACATAATAAATAATAACTAAAAATTAAAAAATAATAGCAACTTAATAAATAACAACTAAAAATTAAAATCCCGCTTTTTCATAATCTCTATCTTCATATTATTCTAATATGTTGCAGAAATTGGGTCAATACCAGTAGTGTCAGTTTCCATGATTTTCATTTCATTCTGCCTTTCAATTTCTTGCACCTGCCTTTCTTCAATTTCTAACTGTATACAATGTTGCTCTAATGCTATCTCCTGCTGAGCATAAATTTTGTTGTGTCGCTCAACTTTTTGTCATTCCACTTCCATTTTTTGATTCCAGTGGTGATGATCTAGAGATGCTTCAACACAGGTTTGCTTCTCTTTGTTTTTAAGTTGTTTCTTTGAAGCCTTTCTACCCAATGGCCTATCAAGGTTGAGAATGAACGATGGTTCAATGTCATTCCCTAAATATAGAGTTAAATAACAAGATTCAACATGATTTGATTCAGCAGGACTACCAATTGAATGAATTTTTGCTTTCGCTTGTGCGATTATTAGTCCATTTTCGCTCCATTTTCAATATATTCCAACAATGCTCATATTGAAATGGTCTTCCAATGATCTTAGCAAACATTTCTTTTGCTTCAGCAATCTGAAAAACATATGAAATCATTTAGTCAATAGTCCAAATATCAAATCTTAGTAGTGTTTATCTAAAAAAGTTCAGTCATTACATTATTTTACTCGGTGTGTCCACTTTGTCGCAGTCTTTCAATTTGACTATAAAAACCGACAAATTTGCCGCATTTTGCATTTATTTCAGTCCAACAGCTTTTAATAGAAGTTTGTGAACACTCTTCTTGATTGCCTCTATGAAATTTTAAGTATTTCAATATTCTATGCCATAAAGCACCACCTTGTTGTTCATTCCCTGTAATTGCATCTTTACTTGCATTAAGCCACGCAGACACAATTAATTTATCTTCTTCTTGAGATAAGTTCTTTGTCCTTTGGATTTCTTCTCCTTTCCCTCTGTGCCTCCTCCTTTTTCCCTTTCCCCTCTGTGCCTCCTTCCCTTTTCCTTCTCTATGTGCCTCCTTCTCCAGATCTGTCATCACCAACCACAAGGTTTGAAGAAAAATCAGGAGCAGGGAGCAGAAACTTACAACAATTTTCACGGCAAGCTTCTGTGGTAAGTTTTATTTTTCAAAATCTCTGTATTTATAGAATTTTTGATTGAATAGAGCCGTTGAGGGTGGAACAGTAGAATTTGAAAAACTAAAACGGCTTTTTGCAACTCTCCCTTTCTTTCTCTAGAGTTTGAAAAATTACTACCCCAAGGGCATTGCTGCCATTTTTTAACCCTTGATGACACCCCCGTTAGAGTAAAAAATTTTGAATTTGATGTGACATTTTGACAGTTACGGGCAGTTATGGGGTTGTCACTTCTGATGCCACTCCCCAGAGTTGCTCTTAGTGTTTTCTCCACTAAAATCTATACATTTACTCTACCATCAATCTATAAAAATCTGTAGAATAAGGTTTTTTTTTACTTATCGAGAAAAACCCACAAACACCCTTTTTTTTTTTTTACATATAATCACGGGTTTAAATAATGTTAAAGAAATATTCAATTCTCAACCACAAACTTTTAGAGCAAAAAGAAGCCCTAGAAAAAAAACACAATGAACCTAGCAAAGAGGAATTGTAAACACTTGTGATCAGACAATCAGTCAAACACTAAGCGATACTGCTCGACAATGTCGACAAATAAAAATGATCAAAACAACAGATAGCGTTGCTTTTTTTTTTTTTGCTCTATTAATCAGATATTAGCTAGGAAAAGAGAGTGGAGATTGTGAAATTGTAGAGAGATCAGTAGATTTGTTTAAAAAAATTTATGGGTTGGACTCTGTGATCTGTCAGGTAACCGAGAAACAAAGGTTATCGGTTTAGAAGAATTTGCATTAAAGAATTAAACAACGTTTAAAATCTAATCTGCTCAAAAAAATAGAGACGAGGTGTCAAGTTTTAGTGATCTAATGGAGGATCCTCCAATTCCTATAGAATTGGATGGGATCCGGACCCCTTTCCCCCCCCTTAATTTTGTTCTTTTCTTTTTACTCTCATCCACCTATTATTTCAAAAGCTAGAAAAAGGATAGTAAGAATTATAGAATTATATAGTTTAATTTTTTAAAAATTTGAATCAATAGTGGTTAGAGAAAATTTATGAATAATTATTTATGGGGATTTGTTACAATATGATTGGAGGGTGAAGGATTTAATAATCCAAAATTCTTAAAAATTGAGAAAAGACTTTTCAAGCCCGCTCCTCTAGAAAATTGATTTATATCTATATAATAAGGGAGTTAGTAATTCAAATCTTTTGTTTATTTTTAATTTTTCGCAGCTGAGATTATTTAAGATTATTAATTCAATGACCAAAACTCATTCTCTAAAATATTTTCCCACCCAACAACTAGAGTAAGAGTCTTATTCCATTTACAAATCTATCTCTCACCTCTCACACATTTCACTCTTTCACTCTTTCACACACATCCGATTGTCTCGTTCTCTCTCACTCAACTCTCCAATACATCTCTCTCTCACTTTTCTCTTCTCTGATTTATTCCTGCCCCTTCCTATATTTCCTCCCTCTCTTTGCTAGCCGAAGCTATGCTTAGTCACCATTGAACACAACCACACCCTAATCCCTAATTCTCCTCTCTGCTACACGTACCCCCTCTTTCCTAGATCCCCACCCCTTACTCCTTTGCCTTCCTTTTTCCTCCTCATCTCTATGTACCCCCATCCTAAACCCTTTATTTCTTAACCCCGATTACCTCTCTGCTAGCAACCCCCCCCCCCCCCCCCCCCAAAGTTAAGAAAAGAAAAGAAACACACACACACGCTCCCTTCTCTATATTTCACACACGCTCCCTTTCTTTGTATTTCACACACACACACCAAAACATACCCCTTCCCCAAACCTTCTATTTTCTGCCCACACACACATCCATCAGAATCCCTCTCCCCAAACTCTTTATTTCTTGAGACAATATTCAATACAACCACCAACCAATAATAAAACACCAAATTGGTAACGTCCCTACTTGGGAAGTTATTGACTTACTTGAAAGAATATTGGGTAGTTATATACTTACATGGATGAGTAGTTATTGATTTGTGTAGGGTCCACTTCCTTATTTGTTTGTATATTATTTGTTGTTGATAACACGTGGCAATGTTGACGTAGTATCATCATTGCAATAAATATTTTTTCCTTGTTTCTCACACCCTCTTTCCTGTTTGTTGACAAACACCCCCCCAAATATACACACGCATCACATTTTATCTGTCATTGTTAAGTTTGAATTTTTTAGTGCACTCTAACTGTTTTATTTTTGCTCATTAGCACACTTGTAGTTTCTCTCTTCTTTTGGAGGCTCGCCCTTTTTTGTTTTGCTCATTAACACACTAACAATCTGACAAATGTTGGAGCAATCAATGAATCACACAAATGTAAAGAAAGGTGATTCTCTGTCACTCTATTCTCTGTGTGTGTTAGGGAGGGGGGTGCGTGCGTGTGCTTGTGATGAAATATTAAGTCCAAAGAAATATTATGTTAAAATTGTTGTTTTGATCATTTTTTTGCATCAAGTAATTCATTTGGTCGGGCATTGTAGTGGCAGTTGAAAGAGGAGGTCAATCTTGCACTAGTATTGGTGCAAAAGAATTGATTGTTCACTTGCTAATCATTTATTGGGTCCGAAGTACAATATGTATGGTAAATTTGTAGTTTTTTGTTTTACAAATTCACTTTTATGTGTGAAGATCATATAAGTATTATGAATTCTATTACATTGGTTTTCTTATTTCTATCCTTAGAATTATGAGTAAATGATTTGAACAAGACATAGTAGAGCACACATTACTTCCTAAAGGATTTGAGTTAAAATTTGGATTGTTGCGTTACAGGGCATCTATTATTCGAACATTTCTGTGTGTCACTCAATTTTTTACTTTGATCCGACAATGGATTGCCCTATTCTTGTTTTAAGTGGTAGTGTCATGCATACATTCTACTTTCAAATAATTGTTCTACATACATTGCACTGTAGTTTTAAATGATTTTCGCATAGTTTTCTTTAGTGTTGTTTTTGTTATGTTGTTTATATACATTGCTTTTGCATGAGATAAATTCATTTTTTGGGACTTAGTTGTTAGTAAGTTCGTTAAGGGTTCTGTCTTATTGATACTAGATATAAACTTTGGTTCATTCCGTTGAGTTTTATTAATATAGCACCATAGTTCATGAACGAAGATAGATAAAAGTTATTTGATTTTTCTTGTTCTTTTTTCTTGATCTATGCATAAGGAATCTTAACAAAAGCTTTCAGTCTTGGGCAGTGGTTTACCTTTATAATGCAAGTTAGCTGAGAAGATTTTTTTTCTTTTGTGAATGTCAATATAAGCATTGTTGTATTCTTAAAGAATGATGCGACAGTGTCTAGGAAGTTTGAGTCAAATTTGGTGGTTTTTGTGACTACAAGCCATTGGGCCAAGGGAGACTGAATTGCAATATTTTGTTCTTTTATTTATTCAATGTTTAATTTCGTGGTATAATTTATGATAGGCCTTTGCTATATGATTTCTGGGGTGTTGTTTTTAGAGGGAATTCTGTCCAAATATTTTTTTTTGCCCAATTTTTGGCTCACAAACTTTTTCACTCTCCTAAATACATTACGTGCACCACTTTCCTTTTGCAGGGCCCTCCACGAGAACGATGATCGGTGCACACACCTCTATCGTGCAAGATGAAGTGTATTTTCAAGGTCACACTACTATTGACCCTTTTTCTCTGGACTCCAATGATATGGCCTATATTTACTGCCATTTGTCTAGTTTGTTGCTATCTCCTCCTCTATCTTGCCATTGAATTACTGCTATCTATTGGAGTTGGAAATATAAATTACATGTTGCTTGATAAATGACCACATAAATATTAATCAATGAGAAATGTGGCACACATCATAAGGTTACCACTGAAACGAGTAGACTTACATGTATTGGTCTTTTGTTTGTTGAAATTTGAAATGTGTATTGCACTTATCATATTCAGCTTTGAATTTGAGGAAGCTGTTGGTCTCTAGTTGTTTAATAGTTAATTGCAATCTTGTAGTACTAAAATCAAGCGATGACTTTGGCACCTAGTATTTTAGCAAAGTAGTTCATAGATTGGTTGCTTAAAAACATGTTTTTATTGCATTTATAGAGACAAAAGAAATGTCCAATGAAGGGAATGACTTTGCTTGCTCAATCAAATATGAATTATATTTAGTACTAAGCATCTAGTATCATGGATTGATACGAATTGTGCTTGAATATGATTTTATTACCTTTGAGCCGAGTATTGTGTGAATTGCATTGATGAAATTGTTAATTCAGATCAAAGAAAGAAAGGAGAAAAGAGGAGGGAGTATTATTAAGAGAACAACTAATCTGAATTACAGCTTAATGGAAAAATACATACGAGAGGCCCTTATATAGTAGGGCAACATAAAAGAAGTTAAATGACTAAACTACCCCAAAGACTAAATATACTAACTACTCTAACATCCCCCCTTAAACTTATGATGGGGTAGCAGAAAATATCAAGAGTTTGTCAAGAAGAAAACAAAAGCAAGTAATAGTATGCAACTTTGTGAAGAAATCTACTAATTGTATAGTAAAAGAAAGAAATGGGAGGGAGATAGTGCCCAGCTGCAGATGTTGATGAACAAAGTGACAATCATTCTCTATATGCTTTGTAAGTTCATGGAACACTCAATTGTGAGAAATTTGAATGACACTAGTTTTATCACAATACATAGGGGTAGGAGTAGATAATGAGGTGCCAAGATCAAAAAACAAGCACCGTAACTAGAGTACTTCAATTGTAGTAAATGTCACAGCACGATATTTAGCTTCAGTAGAGGAACGGGCAACAAATAGTTTGCTTCTTAGTTTTTCAAGAAATAAGAGGATTGTCAAGGATAAGACAAAACCCAGTAGTGGACTTTCAATCCATAGAGTCACCAACCCAGTCTGCATTTGAGTAAGCCTTGAGTTTCATAGAAGAAGAGGAAGGAAAGAAAAAGTAGGCTCTGATGCATAGTACGTTGAATATAGCGAAGAATGTGAAGAACAACACGCAGGGAATAATGGTAGGTAAGGTGACAAACTGAATAACAATAAAACCAGGAAGATAAGTACAAACATTTCATCACAAAATAGCTCAACAGTCGGTTGAAGAAGCCCGAGCAGAAGTCGACCAGATACCTAGCACAGAGGGCCATAGGAGAGTATATAGGAGGAACAATGGTTTCTCCCTTCACCAAGTGGATCGAGCAAGGAAAAATCTGAAGCAACTTTGTCGTCTCAAACTTCAAATTGTACGTAAAACCCAATTTTTTTTTATTAAAATCCTAATTAAAGGAGTAAAATAGTAATAAATTATTAAAGCACAGATCAAAAACAAGAATTTTTATATAATTTAGATAACGATACGGACCTCACCGTTGGATTCATTTCGCGAAATCTAGCTACCTAGTAAATTTTTGTAAAATTCTGAGATGAGATTTAATTGACTTGGAATAAAATTGGGCACGATGTGGGCCACACATTTAGGCTATATAAAGTGGAAGAATTTTTTGTCTTTCACTTTGTTTCTTCTCTAGTAGCCCGCCAAGAGAGTGAGAGAGAGAAAAGTGAGTTTTTTATTTTTATTTTTTTCTCTCTCCTTCCTTCCTTCTTAGATCTACGAAAATCAAACAGTTTAATCGCTTCGGGCCAAGAATTAAAATTACTATACGCAACCATACTAAAGATAGCATTTTTCTCCAAAAATATCAAAGACGAGAATCTAGGCCTAAGGCTTGGAAAACTAAATTCGGGTTTTTCCTTGGAGTTCTACTACATGGGCTCACGTTACGAGAGGTAGGGTTTCCCCTAGTTAGATGTAATTTCAACCTAAAATATGGCGTATGAAATGGGTAGGCTAAGGGTGTATATCACATGTTAGGTCTTGACTAGTGTAACCAGTGAGTCAAATATAAGATTTATAATTAACTTTGTAATTAGTAAAATTTTATTATAATTAACTTGGTGTAAGTTAATGTTAGTGGTTTAAAACATGTTAATTGTACATTACCATGACTTGATGTTTTAATGACACATCAAGTTTAATAAAATTATTAGCTTGTTGTGTGATTATAAAATACTATGTATGTTAAATGATTATTTAACATATGATTAGTGTGGTGGACTTGTGCTTATATTTATAGAATTAATAAATATGTTGCCATGTTGGAAGTAATAAGCATGCTAGTTTTGTAAATTGATGTGCTCTCTACGTGCTTGTTTAAATGCCTAGGTGAATACAAGTATAGTAGTTGAGTTGATTATGTTACATAAATGTTTGAGATTGTGTTGAAAATGTCATTATATTGCATTTATTATATAATGGGTATTGTAAATGGTATCAAAGACAATTGCACATTGTATTGTATTTATGCATGGATTGTGCTACATTCATGGGCATTGAAATGAGTGGTAATGTGTGCATGGTATGAAATCAATCACCACATAGGTGGTTGATCGTAGGCTCGAAAAAGTCGCACCAATGTAAAGTCGCACAGGAAATTAAATGGATAAATATGTCGAGGTATAGCAAGAAGAGTTAGATTGTCTCTTAGGTGCAAGACCCATTACTTGGTTTATACATTTTCCGGCGGTGCAATTCCAAAAAAGTGTAACGGCGAAAATGGAGCCGCAAGTGGGATGTTCTAAAAATTCGTTGATGGTGTGGTGTCCCATTGGTGTGATACCATAAATCATCTCCCTATAAAGACACAAGAAAATGAATTAATTAGTCATTGAGTGTATATAACACCAATGACGGGAGATTAGAATGCCCGGATACATACGCATGATATTGCATGTGTTGTGGGAGCTCGAGATAGGGTTCGGTGTTGGTATTACTTGCGTGAGTCTCATCTCATGGCATAACATGATTTATGACATTTGTTCATAATAGAAATATTTGAATGAATGCATGAAATGATTGTTGCATGTGAAATTTCATACGCATTTGGGTTGAGAGATATTCTTTATAAGAGTTACCTTGTTGAGCGTTGACTCACCATTTATGGGAACAATTTTTAGGTGCACCACAGGATTTTACCGAATGCCCTCCTACTGGTCCGCTTTGACGACAGAGCCAGACTGTGACTTTTATTTAGATGACGTAGTCCCTTGTATATGTTTACTTTGGCCTTGTATAATTTTTGTAATAAAACATTGTTTATATTTAAAAGGCATGTATATGAGACTCTTTTGAGACATTTATTATTTTATGAATGAATGTAAGCAATGATGATGATTATGGTAGTACCTGATATTATGCAATTGAGTATGGATGAATAGACCCAGTGTGGTCAATGTTATATGATTGAGTAGGTTGCGTGTTGGGTAGAGCTCCCCTTAAAAAGGAGACTCTGTTCGAATTTTGTTGAGTTATGGATCCCGATAAATGGGGTATAATATCGTAGTATCGAATTACACGGTATCCAGGAATATTCTGCAGGTTGATGGGTAATCAACGGGGTTATTACGGACACCCGAATTTTGGGGCGTTACATTGTATGTTGGTAAAAATGATCCAACTGTCCATATTCATTATTTTAGGCAACTTATGATGGTCCACAAGAAGAATAAGCCTCTGTTATGCACCATTTTCCTTAGAAGCCTTAGGGAATCGGCCATGAAATGGTTTGACAACCTTGCCAAGGACTCGGTGGATAGCTGGGGTCAACTCGACAAACAATTCATTGCTTGGTTCATCACTAGTAGTCTGCAGCCCAAGGATGCTGGGACATTGCTAACATTGAAAAAAAAGGAGTGGCGAGATGCTGTAGGAGTATGTTCACCGGTATTGGGAGACAATGAACGAAGTGGAGGCGTGGAACCCCAAAATTGCGGTAGCATCAAAATAGGATTTCTAATACCAATCACTTACAAGAAGACCAACAACAGATGTGGAAGAGATCATCGCAAGGGTGTAAAAGTATGCTAAGGTTGATGACAATCTCAGTAGAGACATAAAAAGAGAACAAGCCAGGAAAAAATAGTTCGACAGAGAGAAGTCAGAAATGCAAGCCCGAGATAGAGCTAAACAGAGGGAAAAAAGGGGTTCCCCTTTAAGTTCCCATAGATGGGAGTTAATATAGTTTTCAAGGAACCGATCTACAAAATTTTTTCTCAGATCAACAGAAAAACCTACTTCAAATGGCCAAACAAGTTAGGAAGAGATCCAACAAAAAGGAACCCAAACTTCAGATGTTCATACCATCGAGATGTGGGGCACATGATAGAGAATTGTCGTTCTTTAAAGCAACACTTAGAAGAGTTGGTTTCAGCAGGCCACCTCTCGCAATTCGTGGAGGGGGATGAAAGCAAGAATAACAACAGAGGTACTATCGATACTCCCCATGACCGGCCGGTTCCAGCTAGGATCATCGATTTGATCCACGCGATCACAAACCCGCATACGGCTACAAATAACTCACTTGGGCATATATCAAGTTGGCTACATTGGCCAGAGAAGTCTTTCAGTTAAGGTTAAGTCTTGGAGTTGGAAATAAGAAGTTAAAGACGAATGAAGCAGCTGGGAGGATCCGCTAGACTTGATAGGGGTTCACCACCCGTAAAACGACACGCTCGTTCTTACTATACGAATTGAAATTTTGACGTAAGGCGGGTGCTAATTGACCAAGGGAGCTCCTCCAAAATCATGTACCTAAGGCTTTTTCAGAAGCTATACCTCAAAAAGGAGGACCTTAAGGCATCGAATACCCCTTTGGTAGGGTTCAGTGGAAAAATAGTTTTCCCAAAAGGGAAAATCACCCACCTGTCTACATAGGACTAGTTGGAACCCTAATGGAGTTCCTTGTAGTAGATGTAGAGTCAGCATACAACGCCATTATGGGGCGTACCTGGTTACACGAGATGAAAAAAATCCCTCGACATACCACCAAGTACTTAGGTTCCCGATGAAGGATGGGATAGTTGACATTCGAGGGAACCAGGTGAGTTCACAAACCTATCTCCTAACCTCTGTTAAGAGCAAGGGATGCACTGAGGTACAGGATAAGGTCACAACTTAAGAGACAAGGAAATAATAATTAAAGTCTGAGTGGTCAGCTATTGAACATCAGCATACCGAGTCTACCGAGCACACTGTAGAAGACCTAAATAGAGTGCCTCTAGGCGGGGACGTC
Source organism: Ilex paraguariensis (assembly GCA_963454935.2). NCBI lineage: Eukaryota > Viridiplantae > Streptophyta > Magnoliopsida > Aquifoliales > Aquifoliaceae > Ilex > Ilex paraguariensis. The sequence continues at coordinate 27,165 of CAUOFW020001679.1, read as the reverse complement.
GAAAGATATTTCTTGCTAGGTTCTTCATTAGTGGCCGAGGAGCACTCGAGAATAGTCTTGCTTCTCAAGACGAATATTTACGTGTTCGCTTGAACGATGTATGAAATACCAGGTGTACCTCTAGAAACCACGTGTCATCACTTAAATGTCAACCCGAGCTTTAAACCAGTGAAGCAAAAGCAAAAAAGGTCGGCACCGCAACATAGGGAGGCGATAAAGGAAGAAGTAGCAAAACTGTTAGAAGCACAAACCATCAAAGAAATCCAGTATCCAACCTAGTTGTCAAATACGATGGTGGTGAAGAAGAAAACAAAAAATGGTGGGTGTGCGTTGACTTCATCGACCTAGACAAGGCATACCCAAAGGACAAATTTCCTTTGCCTAAGATTGTTTAAATTGGTCAATGCAACATCTAGTCATGAGAGAATGAGTTTCCTTGATATGTATAGGAGATACCACCAGATCCCACTTGTCAAGCAAGATCAGGAAAATACATTGTTTATAACCCCAAAAGGAATTTACTGCTATAGAGTGATGTTGTTTGGGCTAAAAAACACAGGGGCAATGTACCAGAGATTGGTGACAAAGATGTTCTCATATATGTTGGGCGACACTATGGAAGTCTACATCGATGATATGGTGGTAAAGAGCCAAAAAGAAAATGATCACATTATGGATCTAAAGAAAACTTTTGACGTCCTTCATAGATACAAGATGAAGCTGAACGCTTCAAAATGTGGATTTGAGGTCGATTTCGGAAAGTTTTTAGGCTTCTTAGTCGTTCTTCGTGGAGTTGAGGCAAATCTTGATCAAGTTGCAGCCTTGACAAAGTTGTAACCACCAAAAATGGTTAAAGAGATGCAAAGATTGACAAGGATGGTGGCAGCACTTGGTAGGTTTATATCATGAGTCTCTGATAAATGCTGACTATTTTTCAGTCCACTAAACGGAAAGGTGAGATGATATGGATCAGGAATATGAAGATGCCTTCAATAACTTGAAGTCCTATTTGGTTACTTCACCTCTGTTAATGACACCATCCTCATGAGAACGGTTGTCATTATACTTGGTAGTATATGAGCATGTAGTCAGCGGGGTTCTGATGAGAAACTCCAAAAAAGGTTGTGCCCAATCTACTATGTCAGTAAGACGTTCCTTGATGCCAAGACGAGATACTTATCACTCGAAAAGGTGGTACTACACTGGTAAATGAGGCTTGAAAGTTGTGACAATACTTCTAGGCGCACACCATAGTAGTGTTTACTGACCAACCACTTAAAGCCTTGTTTACAAAAGTCGACCTATCCCGAAGAATATCTATATGGGCCGTAAAGCTCGGGGAATATGACATCCTCTTTGAGCCTCGAGTAGCAATAAAGGGGCAAGTGGTGGCTGAATTAATCTCTAAGTTCTTACCCAGGGATCATCACGTCAAAATGCAACCCCCAAATCTGAATGATTTAGCAGACACAAAAGGAAGTTGGAGCTTGTTTGTCGACGGATCATCGAATCACAAAGGAGTTGGAATCGGTGTCATACTTGAAAGCCCAGAGGGGGATGTACTTGAAAGAGTAGTAAGACTTGGTTTCCAAACCTCAAACAATAAGGTAGAGTACGAGGCCTCACTAGCTGGAGTGAAGCTTGCTACTGATTTGAACATAAAAAGACTTCAAATCTTCTCCAATTGACAACTAGTTGTAAATCAGATACTCAAAGAATATTTAGTAAAAGATGAAAGGATGATCGCCTATTATGATTTTTCTAGGAAAGAGCTCAGTCGAATCCCAGAATTCTCCATTCAACAGGTTGGTCGTGCAAGAAATACAAATGCCGATAGGCTAGCCTCCCTAGCTTCATTCGTAAATGAAACAAAGAGGAAGAGCCATTTTAGTAGAATACCAAATAGAGCCAAGCATCATGCCTCCATCAATAGAGGAAGTCCTTGGAAACGAGACTAAACCAAGATGGATGGATGAGATTGTTAGTTATGTCAAGACTAGAGACTTGCCCGAAACCAAAAGGGAAGTGTATAAGGTGCAACTCAAATTAGCTAGGTTCTTGTTATCCCCAAATAGGAGCTTTATCGACGTTCGTTCTCAGGTCTGTACCTAAGATGTGTAGATCCCGACCTAGTCCTAGATTTCTTGTTCAAAACCCATTAGAGGAGTTGTGGGGTGCACACAGAGGGAAGGTCGCTAGCCCACTGAGCACTTTCTCAAGGATATTAGTGGCCATACATTCAGAAAATTACACAATTGTTTGTTAGGCGAGAAATGCCAGGTTTTTTTTCCCAATTTCAAGGTAGCAAGCACAAGATTTACTACCATTAAGGATCCCTCAACCATTCAAGCAATGGAGGCTAGACATAGTAGGTCCAATACCCCGAGCTCCTAGGAACAAGCAGTTCCTACTCGTTGCAACTAATTACTTCACAAAATGGATAGAAGCACATCCTTTGGCCAAAATGAGGGATACAGATACTAGGAAATTTATGTGGCAGAACATCATCACAAGGTATGTCAAACTAGCTGTCCTTATATCTAATAACAGAACCAGTTCGAGAGTGGGCCCTTCAAAGCTTTCTGCCAACAGTATGAGATCTGAAATCGTTATTCTATGCCAACCTACCCTCAAAGTAATGGGTAAGCAGAAATTTGGAATAAAACCGTCCTGGATGCAATCAAAAAAAGGTTAGAGAAAACAAAAGGCAGATGGGTAGAAGAGTTGTCCAGCATGCTATGGACGTATCAAACCACACCACGACGTGCAACAGAGGAAACTCCATTCGCAATTGCTTATGGCATGAAAGTCGTGATACCCTTGAAAATTGGGTTGCCTACACTTAGAACTAACCTAGCAATAAACGGGAGTAACGACACCGTCATTAGTCGAGAATTAGATCTGCTCAATAAAAAGAGGGAGACGACAGTAGTTCGTATAACTACCTATCAGTAGCAAATAGCTGAAGCCTATAATAGAAAATTTCACCCCCATGCTTTCGTCCTCGGGGACCTGGTTCTTAGATGCATTATGGGGGCCACCATGGATCAACACATGGGAAGTTGGGCGTAAACTGGGAAAAACCATATAAAGTGATCCGTGTAGGAGTAAATAGATCCTACAAGCTTGAAACTTTGGATCAGAGGCATTTTGCCTAGGTTGTGGAACATAAATAACCTTTGAAAGTTCTATTTTTGAAGTACCTTCACAAAAATGAGCTCCGAAGTGCCTTCGGGAAATAGGAGTGCCTCCTATAGTGTATCTCTCCTTGATGTTACTTTTAGAACTTGTATTTCGAAAATGGACTTAATAAAAAGTCTATGCGAATATATAAAGTGTAAATTTATGGAATTCATCCTACTGCCAATGCAGGGAGACAAAAAATCTTGATAGAGGTAGAAGCCTAAACCAGGCGTAGCCATCCGATCAAACCTAAGCCCAAGGTTAGGCATGACTTCTTACAACATAACTTCTTAGAACATAAAAATCTTTCTAAGTGATGAAAGGTCTCTAGCTAGGTGCTAAGGACCGAACTCTTAGAAGAAGGGCTTAGCAAATGCCATAAATTCTTACAACATAAAAATCTTTCTAAATGATGAAAGGTCTCTAGCTAAGTGCTAGGGACCAAACTCTTAGAAGAAGGGTTGAGTAAAGGGCCATATCTTCTTAAAACTTAAAAATCTTCCTAAGTGATGAAAGGTCCCTAGCTAGGTGCTAAGGACCGAAATTTTGGAAGAAGGGCCAAGCAAAGGCCAAAATTTCTTACAAAATAAAAATCTTTCTAAGTGATGAAAGGTCCCTAACTAGGTGCTAAGGACTGAACTCTTAGAAGAAGGGCTGAGTAAAAGGTCATATATTCTTAAGACATAAAACTCTTTCTAAGTGATGAATGGTCCCTAGCTAAATGCTAATGACTAGACTCTTTGAAGATGTGCCGAACAAAATGCCATAACTTATATAATTTGTCATAGTGAAGAGGTCCCTAGCTAAATGCTAAAAACTGAATTCTTTGGAGAAAAGCCGAGCAAAATACTAAAAGTTCATTCAGGATACCCATAAAATTCCTAGTTGAGCATTAAGAGCCAAACGAAAAATTTCTTCCATAGATACATCAAAAAGAAGGATGATAAACTGATTTTTTTCATATGTAATTGCAGTATAAATAGAACTTTTTGATTCTTAGGAAGAAGCAGGTGTCCTAGAAGAGGTCAAGGTAGAGTAGCGAGAGAAAAGCTCAAAAGAATGATGCACATCTGTAGCTTTCAGAGCAGCAACCCAACCCTTTGTAAAATACACATTTCTGGTGAAGGAATCTGTGAAGCCAGGTCATTCTCCACCTTCTCCATGCCTTTATCAAAGGTAGTGTCCTCTAGATCCTTGGTTTCAGCGTTGAATTGATCAAATTCTTTCAGAAGGGTGGAATGTTCAAGTTGGGTTTGAGAAAGCTCTACATTGATTGCACTCTCCAAAGTCTTCAAATCCTCCTCCTCAACCGCAAGCTTCTTGTTCTCGTCAGTTAGACTTAACATTTGAACTTGGAGAATGAGCCTATCCTCCCAAATCTTGGCATATTCTTCTTTTGTGGGTTTCTTCTTCGCAAGTGCAAATATGCGGTCATGAATCATCTTCTTCATAGCCTAGTCCTTCCTGAAAATCCTCGCCCTAACCTCGTGCACTTTTTGGAGATCCTGTGAATCACAAGGAAGTAGGAAGCAAAGAAGAACAGAAAAAATCATCTTTCTAAAAAAAGATAGAGCAGTAATAAGAAAGAGAGACAATACCAGAACCATTTACTAGATGGTTTGCCGAGAGATCTCATCGTCAGACATTGCCTCGTTTGCAACCAAGTCTCAAGTCAGGATAACTCCCCTAGCTATCCCCATCGCAACATTCACGTCCGCGGCAGCTGAGTCCCGAATTGTTATTTCCTTTCCTTTTGCTTTAAGAATTGGATGGAAGGGGGGATTTGCTGTTCAATAGGAATTTATAGGAAGATTCAATGGTTCTTCTCTCTTTTATTTTTTTCGCACAGTCCTTGACTTGCATCTCCGTACCGACTAAGGAGAAGAAGAGATAGTAGAGTCAGCAGGAGCCACCTCAGGAGTAGGAACGGGTGGAAGAATCAAAGTGTCACGAATGACTTGGGTCTCAGCGAGTTGGGGGGCATCATCTGAAAGGACCACTTGCTCGGTCTCAAGAGTAGAAGGATGAGCCGAACTGTCAAGAATCTAAACAGCTAGAGCAGAAGGGGTGGGATTGCCTGAAGAAAGAAAACTTACAAAATACTTCATCGATCTATTCCTTCCAGATGAAGGGGCAACATATTTTTTTCGGGGTTGAGGGGTAGCAGCGCATTGAGCCTGTAGGGTATCTCGGTCCTCGACAAGCGTGCCATTGACTCACTTGGGAATTGCGATGAAAGAATGGTAGGTAGGAGTGTATCCAAGAAGGACATGGGCAGCTCCGTAGAACAAGTTGTCATTATACAACCATACTTTCTTTAGATCATCTATTTTCACAGAACGCTCAAGAATTTTCCCTTTGACAGGTTCACCTAAAGAAAAAGCATAAGATTGAGAGGAATCAGTTTGCATCCCAGCAGCTAAAAAGGGGGGGGGGGATGGAATGAAACCCAAAGGTATTTTCTTCGTATACCTAGTGTGCCTTCCTCGTATGGGCATCTATGCGAAGGAGTGTCCTTGGCCTTGTACTCCCAATTACCAAAAACAAAGACAACATTGCTTTGATGACCCTTGTTCGAATTAGAAAGATGAGTTACCAAATATCAATTTTTTCTCCTCACCTCTAAGTTGTAGTTGTCGTCGGCAAGTTTAAGGATATAGCAGAACAAGACCTCCCAAATACTTAGGCTCATGTTTAGGAGGTCATTCAAGGCAACAACACCCATGACTATCTGAAAAAAAAAATTAGGATAGCACTAAATGGGGCACAATTTCAAGGCTGAAAGCACCCATAGGAGGAAAGGGTGAGGAGGAAACTTGACGCCACCTTCAGTGATGACTCGAGTATGGATAGGAATGGAATCTCTAGTGCTAGTCAATGGTTCATCGACACAAGCAACTCAGATATGGACATCGTCAGGAATTTGGTGCTTGACCTTGAAGGCTGGTATGACTTTTGGGGCGAAGGAGCCATTTGAGAGATGATAAGCAGACAAAGAGGGAATGCAAAAGCAAAAGAAGTAAAAGCCAAAAAAAGGAATGCTTAGAAACCAAAAGACAAGCATTTAATGGAAAGAGACAAGGCAAGTACGATGCAGGTCTTAATGATCCATGTAATGAGGAATATGGAAACCTGAAATGATTGTCAGGCGAAAAATGGTTCACATACGTTTCTTGGGGGCAAATGAAGAGGCATAAAGTTATGCCATGTGTATAGGCAGATGATACACTCACGTGTTCATGAATGGACAGGTCATGTGGGTCATAAATAGGAACGATAAGAACCAAACTGAACTATGACAACTCAATTCACGGTACCGAGCATTATTGCACAAAGCTCAGCTTGAAACATGACCTTAACCGAACAAACAAGAAAAATGCCTACAATTAAGGGAATTTAGGTGCAACAACTACGCACAGTCAATGACTCAAAAGAGCAGCAATTGAGGGAGCGTCTGGATTTCAGCGATCCTTAACAAACATTATTGAGTGAGGGGAGATGTGCCATTTTGCCTCGCCAATAAAGGAAACCTTAGAAATGAAGCAAGGTCTATATAAAGCACAAAGGACGCACTGTGAGAGATATGCAGAATATTCTCTGCGCACACATTCTTTTCATACATTTACTGACTTAAGCATTGAAGTACCTTCGATTAAAGCACTTCGATCCTAGATAGTTTGTTGTTTTGCAGTGAGGACATTGAGAGAGGAACACAACTTCCATTTTCAAGTGTAGAAGGTATTGTATTCTTACCAGTTAAAATATATATTTAAATTTGAGTGAGTGTGGGTAACAAGGAAAGAGACGTGGAGGTGGAGCATTAGGGAAAGGAAGAAACAAAATGGAAGAGAAAGTGGGAAATTAATAGATGGCTAAATTCTAGAATATTTGAAAATGTGAAGGGAATGCTTCTCACGTTTCTCCATTTCATTTTATTTGCTTCATATATATAGAACACATAGATAGATATGTGGAGCAATGCCAGGATTCCACAAATGATATATATATAAATTAATGAGACTCACTCATTCAAGAGTCTATATTCATTGGAAAATAAAAATATCTCAGATTCATATTCCTTAATATATTTTCACTTAATTTTTATTTAATTATATATCATACTCGTTATGAATTTAGTTGAAGCCACTATATGGTTTCTATCCTTAAAGCAATTGAAAAATAATATATTAGAAGGGATACAAATTTATGTTGTAATAATGCCAATAATCATAATGTTATACATGTCGAAGACTAATGTTTAGATCCTATTTCTAACAATTATGGATAATCTATAGTAAATTCTGATGGAATCAAGTATTTCAAAGCAGATATCTTGCCCTTACGCGTGGGCAAGTAATCCAGAATTATGAATCAAGAACTAAAGGGAACCACAAATCTATATTGTTTCTAATCTTGAATTACACTTTTGTTTCTCTTCCATGCCTTTCTATACTTGGGAAGAGAACCGCGTTTGGTAATGCAAAGGTCTATGAAGTATAAGACAGTCTTATCCCATGCGAGGCCTATGAAAGATAAGACACACATAGTCTTATCCCAATCCAATGGCCGATTCTATAACTAGAAGTCTAGAACTCATGATGTTAAAAGTACAATTGAACCTCCTGTGCCATTCTACAATTGACTATTCAATTCACTCTAATTCCTGTAGAAATGTATGCATATCATTGCATCAACATCCATTCAATAAAGAAAAATAGTCCGTCTACTATACCGAAAAATGTTTTTCGGTATAATACCGTTAATTGCTTTAGACCATTGATTTAATTTTTATGAGTTTCTAGCCGTTGTTGAGTTTTGAGTAGAAGATACCAGTTACTTGCTGAACGAGTAATCACAATGGAGTTGAGTTTCACTAAAAAATTAAATAATCTCATCCCAAAGAAGTAGTAACATAACCCAAAAATGTGATAAATTCACCCGCAAAAGTTATAACCTATCACAACATAAGTAACAACCCCAAAATTGTAACCCCACACTAAAAGGTAATAACTCCACCACCCCAAAAGGTTGTAAGCCAAGCAACCAAAAAGTTGGAAGCTGACCCAAAAAATTGTAACACAATCTAGAAAAGTTGGAATCCACCCGAAAAATTGTAACTTAACCCATCATAAAAGTTGGAATCCATGCCAAAAAAATTAGAATCTAACCTAAAAAAGTTAGATACCACCCAAAAAGCTGGAACCCACCCAAAAGTTATATCCCAATCAGAAACGTTGGAACCCACCCCCCAAAGGTCGTTAGCCCTACTAAAAAAGTTGGAATCCTACAAAAGTTGAAACCCAACCAACCCCTGCAAAAAGTTGGACCCTATTTCACAAAAGTTGTAACCTAATCTTTCATAAAAATTGAACCCTTACTAAAAAAAGTTGAATTTCATCCCACAAAAGTTGGACCTTACCAAACAAGTTGGAACCCACCCCCAAAATTTATACATTATAAAAGTTGAACTCCTACCAATAAAGTTGGAACTCAATCAAAAAAATTAGATTTCGTAACTCAATTCAAAACAGTTGGAACCCAACACAAAAGTTGTAACCTAATTCGAAAAGTTGGAACCCACACCCAAATGTCGTAACTGATACTAAAAATATTGAAACTTAATCCAAAAAAATTGAAACTCAACCCCAAAAAATTAAATTTCATCCCACAAAAGTTAAGTCTCTACAGACAAGTTGAAACCCACCCCTAAAAATGTATCTATCATAAAAGTTGAACCCCTACCAAAAAAGTTATAACTCAACCCAAAAACCTAGATCTTATATCTCAATTCAAAACAGTTGGAACCCACCCCAAGAGTTGAAACTTTTGTCTTATCAAATTATGAGCGGTTTTGAAGTAGTGCAATCGGTCGTAATTAATTTATTTTTATTGTTACAACTTTTTCTTGATTGGTTACAACTTTTTTCTTACCAAATTACTATTGGTCATAATCTATTTATTTGTTGTTAATAACACTTTTATCCTCTAACTTTTATAAATTTTGAGTTTCATTCAAAAAAACTCAAAACACTAGGAACAATCATAAATATATAAATATTACAACATTTAAGAATAGTTAATTACAACATTTGTAAAGATTAATAATTGCAATTTTGTCCCATAAAATTTTAATTGATTTGGTCCTTAAAAATGGAACTATTTAAAAATATTCAATATTTTTTTACTCAACTTAGAAATTTTGTGATTTGTGATAGTTAGAGGATAAAAGTATAACATTAACCCTTTAAATTAGGATGCGTCTCTAGTGCTTGTGGTCGATTGGCTTGGCATCATTTATTAATCACACTTTTATTCTTTAACTATCAAATTTTTTCACTTTCATAAAAAAAATATTCGATTTTTATACTTTATCCCCTAAAATTTTAATTTAATCATTCTTAATCATTGTAGCTAAAATGATTAATTTAATCATTGTAGATTAGACTAATTCATAACAAAATTTTAATTCATTTTATCCCCTAAAATTATTTTAATCTAATCTAATCATTGTAGATTAGATTAACAAATTTTAATCTAATCCCATCAATATATAAATATTATCTAATTTAACAATGCTCAATTAGTTTTGTTTAATTACTTACGAAACGACCAGAAATATCTAATCTAATTTAACAATGTTTAATTATTCTTTTATCCTATTATTTTTGTGAGTTTCGTTAAGTATTATTTTTGTGAGTTTTTCGTCCAAATCTACATTGGAGATGATCGATTTAGTTACTTAAATTGAATATGATCGCTCATGCTTAAGTTTTTAAATAAATTATGTATTCAAATTATACTAATATTCATCTATTTTGTATTTTTTTTTATTTTCAAATTGCACTAATATTGTGGTCCACAATAACCTTATCTCTCCCTCCACCCCGTTTCCTGCTCAAACCACTTTTTCACTTCTCTTGCATTCCCTTTGTTCCTTTTACTATTCATATCAGTTTGTTTAGTTTCTGAGTTTTTTTTCTCACTATTTCATTGAAGGTGGTGATTTGATGAATTAAATATTTTTTTGATGAATTTCTATATTACTTTGGTGTTGATTTGATAAATTAAATTTTTATTGGATGATTCTAGATGTTTATTTCATGAATTGAGTATTTTTTTTGGATGAATTTAAATATAAAATGGATAAATTGAATATTAATTTAGTGTTAATTTGATGAATTGAATATTTATTAGATAGAATTGAATGTTAGGTAATTTGACGCATGAAATATTTATTAGTGGAATTGAATGTGCATTTGATGAATTGAATATTAATTTTGGATTAATTTGATGAATTGAATGTTAAATTGATGTTAATTTAATGAATTGAATATTAATTGGATGAAATTGAATCTTAATTTGATGAATATAATGTTAAATAGTTAATTTAAATATTAATTGAATGAATTGAATGTTTATTATAAGAAATGGAATGTTAATTTGTTAAATTGAATATTAATTTTGTATTGATTTGACGAATTAAATGTTTATTCGATGAATTTGTAGATTGCTGTAGTTGTTGATTTGTAAATTGAATTTTTATTGGATGTTAATTTGATGAATTAAGTGTTCATTTGATGAATTTTAATATAAATTGGATGAATTGAATGTTAATTTGATGAATTAAATATTTGTTGGATAAGATTGAATGTTAGGTTAATTGATGAACTAAATGTTTATTAAATAGAATTGAATGTGAATTATATGAATTCAATATTACTTTTGTGTTAATTTCATGTTGATTTGATGAATTGAATATTAATTTGGTATTAATTTAATGAATTGAATATTAATTGAATGAAATTGAGATTCAATTTCATCCAATTAATATTAAATAGTAGAATTTTAAATGTAAATTTGATGAATTGAAATTCTATTAGATGAAATGAAATGTTAATTTGTTAGATTTAATGTTAATTTGATAAATTAAATATTTATTCGACGAATTTTTATATTACTTGGGTGTTGATTTGATAAATTGAATTTTTATTAGATGATTTTGGATGTTAATTTAAAGAATTGATTGTTAATTTGATAAATTTGAATATAAATTGGATGAATTGAATGTTAATTTGATTAATTGAATATTTGTTTGGCATTAGTTTGATAAATTGAATATTAATTGGATGAACTTGAATGTTAATTTGATTAATTTAATGTTAAATAGGTTAATTTGAATGTTAATTTAATAAATTTTATTAGATTAAATTAAATGTTAATTTGTTGAATTTGATATTAATTTGATGACTTAAATGTTTATCAGATGAAATTGCATGTGTATTTTGATGTTGATTTGATAAATTGAATCTTTATTAAATGATTTTGGATGTTAATTTGTTAAATTGAGTGTTAATTGAATGAATTTGAATATAAATTGGATGAATTGAATGTTATTTTGGTATTAATTATATGAATTGAATATTAATTTAATGTGATTAAATGATAAGTTGATGAATTAAATATTTATTAGTTGAATTTGAATGTTAATTTGATGAAATAAATTTTTATTAGATGAAATTGAATGTTAATTTTAAGAATTGAATGTTAATTTGGTATAAATTAGAGGAATTGAATATTTATTAGATGAAATTGTATATTACTTTTGTTTTGATTTGATAAATTGAATCTTTATTGGATGATTTTAGATGTTAAAAGTTCGTCTGAGACAATTTAAACACAAATTCAATATTTTAGGAATCAAATTGATAAAATTAATATTTTAAAGACTAAACTAAAAAATATATATAATTTTAAAAACAAAAGTGTAATTAACATTCATCAAATTAATTTCAATATTTTTATCCCATAAAATTTTAATTGATTTGGTCCTTAATTATTCCTATTAAAAAAAAGACTATTTAAAAATATTGAATATTTTTTGAATAAATTTTGTGATAATTAGAGGACAAAAGTATACTATTAAGTAATTTAAATTACGACTGGTTGCGAATTAGTACAGTCGGTTGTAATTTATTTATTTGCCACTATAGTACGAGTTAAAAATCTGTATTTCTCTAGAGTTTGGATGAAGAAACAAACTTCACCATTAGATTCATCTCGCGAAATCTAGTTACCCAGACAAATTGCGTCAAATTTTGAGATAGTTGGATTTTTTGCATTTGACGAAGTGGTCGGATCTCGGGTGACCCCAAAAACGAAAATTTTATTAAAAATTTGAAAGTTGAAAAATAATTTAAATAAAATTAATATAAAATATTTTGAACTTAAACCGATACAAAATTTAATTGTTTTGGGGCGAAAACGGACCTAGAAAAGGAGGGCGTGTGGCTCGACGTGCATCAAGCATTAAGGCTTATAAATATCCATAAAAATTTGATTTTCTAGCAGAATATTCTGTTGAAACCAGTGTGTACACGTTGGAGAGAGGAGGAGAGGAAAAATAGAAATTTCAAGACTTGTTTCTCAGATCTACGGAGTTCCGCCGGTTGTAATTCTTCGGGCCAAAAATCAAAGTTGATCTCCTCGACGAGTGCTACGTAACCATATTAAGAACAAAGAATTTTACCGAAGATCCAAGAGAAGACTTTGGGGAAATTAAGAGTTTTGGGGCTTGGGAGGTATTCTTGAAGTTCTAGCCTTCATCTTACGCTCCAAGAGATAGAGTTTCCTACTACTTTGGTTTATTTCTAGCCTATGGTATCCATAGGAAAGGGTTGAATGAACCATGTCACTTGCCTGTTGTTATGGACGTGAGGAATTGGGTATAGAAATGTCTTAGACCAACTTCTAGCTTTAATTTGATATGTGGAAGCTATTGGTGTAAACTCTTGAAAATTGAGTTTATGTGGACTGTTTTGTGTATTTTAAAAGTTTCTTATTATATAGTTGGCTTAATAGAAATTGGTAGGTATATAGAACTATGTATTTCACTTGCCTATGGTTATGAAGTAGGTGTAGAAATGATTTAATCAATTGCTAGTTTGAAATTGATATGTGAGATTCCATGTGAAAATTCTTGGAACTTGATATTGTTAGGCATGCTATGTGTTGCCATTGTGCCTTGTGAATGATGTGGGCAAAATTTGTGTGATAACATGAATTGTTTGCCTTGAAGGTGTTTTGCTAAATGCCTATGTGGAATCAAGTTTATTATGACATGAGTTTTGTATAACATGCTTGTGAATTTTTGTTGAGGATGAATGCGTTGAGATATGTTGTTAATACATTAACATCATGATAATTTATGATAATTATATGCAATTGATAAATTACCATGACATATCTTGAACTATGTGGTTAAATTAGCTTATTTGGCATTCATTGCATTTTGAGCATGAAATTGGCATCACATTCATGGGCATAATCCATAAGTGTGGTGTGTGGGCATGGTTTGATCAAATACCACACTTGGTGGATTGATAAATGAACTCGGAAAGGGTGAATCGAAGGTCTCATTGAGTCGCATGGTTACATGAAAAACTAGGGTCGAGGTTAGTAAGAAGGGTTAGACTATCCCTCGGGTGAGAGACCCAGTGATTGGATACGCACTCCGTTGGTATAAGAGCCATGAAGTTTGTTAGTGTATGCAGAACCGTTGGTGGAAGTCCATAACTTCCGTGTCGGTTGGATGCTGTTAGTGTAAGTCCATAAATATCCACCCCAAGAAAGACCCAGAGATTTTAAATAAATGACAGGGGCTAGAAAAGCTCGATTTTATATTCATGGCATCGCCTGGGTGAGAGGTGTCGGTGAGGACTCGGGCTAAAATGCATGAGTGAGTATCATCTCATATCATAATATGACATAGTAGAATTTTCATCTAGAATTATATGTTCTTGTATGAAATGGATTGTGGTTGTTAAATGTTGCATGTGAACATTGCATATGTACTTTGGTTGGGGAGTAGCTTCTGTAGAAAATACTCTACTAGGCATAACTCACCCTATACATGAACACATTTTAGGTGCGGGATATACCTCGATGGATGGCTCTCATTCGGGGTCTCAAAGATGAAGAAAAGTCGGGTTGTGGCTTTTGAACCTAGTTTTTTTAAAACTATTGTAAAATTATGATTTTGGATATGTAATTATATGAAATTACTTGCAATGGAACTTGTATATATAGAGTTTTATTGTGAAAATCTATGTTTTGCAAAACATTCACTTAGTTAGTTTTAGACTATTTTAATGAAATCTTGCATGCTATTATATGAGTATAAATAAATAGACCCAGTGTGATCAATATTTACATATAAATAGACCCGGTGTGGTCAATATTTACTTATAAATGGACCCGGTGTGGTTAACGTTGTATATTGGACCTTGGATGGGTCATGTGATTGTATGGTGCAAATGTTGTGTTTTGGGTAGAGCTCCTCGTAAAAAGGAGACTTTGCTCGAATTTTGTTAAATTAAGAATTCTGGTAAATGGGGCATGACGCGTGATATCGAGTTATACGGTATCCATGAGTATTTTCGCGGGTTGATGGGTGATTAACGGGTTGACAAAGGACCCTCGATTTTTGGGGTGCCACAGCTTGGTATCAGAGCATATGTATACGATTTACCTAGAGCTTGATGGGCAAGGGTCTAGACCACTGCATGCATTGTACATTTTATCTTATGTGTTTAAATGTTACATGTGCTATGTGTTATGTGAATTATATGCATGGTGAAATGTATATGGAAGGGGAAAACCCCAATGTTATGTTCAGAAAAAAGGGATGAACGAGATAGTTCAAGGTGTAAATGTCTACTAGTGGTGGCATACGCCATACTAGTGAGACAAGGAGAGAAATCTCAAAATTTATGCTTGATTCCTATCTTGGGATATTAAGTAAATGCTTTGTTGCTATTTAACATGTGTGTAGATAAAAAATAGAGGAAGAGGAAGAGAACGCGACCGAGGCTGAGACGGTGGGTGGAACAACAACCAACCAACCACCACCGGCCTTTGACCATCAAACCTTTGTGGAGGCTATTGGTACTGCGGCTGCTACCATTGCACAGGCTAGTGCTGCGGTTGCTATCATTGCATAGACAAGTGCAAATGTGGGTCAAGAAGGCTCAAGTAACCTCCAGAAGTTCAAGGCACACCAACCTCCGACCTTTCAAGGAGGGGTGGATCCTATGATGGCTGACCATTGGTTCTGACAAGTCGATAAGATCTTAGGAGCTATGGAGATTATTTTCCATGCTACTAAGATAACACTAGCTACATTCTAGCTAGAGGGAGAATCCCAAGTGTGGTGGGTTTGGGTAAAGGCATCGAGGACCTTGGAGGCGACGACATGGGGTGAGTTCAAGGAGCTCTTCATGGGCAAGTACTTCCCGGCGGCCGCTCGACATGTAAAGGCCCGAGAGTTCTTAGACTTGAGGCAAGGGATGATGACGGTGATGGAGTACGTGACTAAGTTCACCAAATTAGCCCGTTTCGTCGATGATTATGTAGCCATAGACATGACCAAGGCGAGAAAGTTTGAGGATGACCTGAAATTGTCCATTCAGGGTAAAATTGTGGGCCTCCTTCTACAAGACTTAGACTTGATGGTCGCGATAGCTATAGCTATTAATGGGGAGGTAAATGATGCACGGAACATCCAAAAAATGGGTGTTAAAGACAGGAAGAAGGAGTGTCAATCTTTTTCTTCGAGTTCGGGGAAGAAGCAGAGGACTTTGACTCCACAGGGCCGCGGCTATCAAGGCCAAGGCCAAGGTTAGTCCTCCCAAGGCAGGAGAAATTAGAGGACTACATACCATGCAAGTCAGAGGATATGTTTCCATTGCCACTAGCCGGGTCACATGAAGCAGGATTATCCTTAGAGACAGGGATCTCAGAGTTATGGGGAGTTTCAGTCCCAGTCATCGGTGAGGCAGCCATAGACACACTTTGTTCCTCCCTACCCCACCATGGGCCAAGTAAGTCAGTATCCATACCAATTTCAGGGTGCTGCACAAGGCCCTACTACTTCACGTACGGGAACTCCGTAATCAGGCCAAATGGGCCAGAGCATGGGTCGAGGTCGACGACATGACTCACAACCCGGGACTTAGGGACCCAAGGGCGTGTTTATGCCATTATGCCTCAGACTGAGCCAACAGATCAGTTAGTCATTTTGGGTACATTTCTACTCTCTCGCTTATGGGCAAAGGTATTATTTGACTCTGATGCATTTTATTCTTTTATTGCTACATCATGTGTGAAAGATTTGGGCTTAGAAGTTGAAACCTTAGAAGAGCCATTACATGTAAGTTCTCCCCTAGGAACTAGGGTGCGATTTGATCAGATATATCGAGGATTGTACTCACCGTGGACATTAGGGTCATGAACATGTCAGAGTTTGAAATTATTCTCGAGATGGATTGGTTGGCGGCACACCAAGTCGTCATTGATTGTAATCATAAGAGAGTCACAACCTACACCCCGAAGGGTATTTGTTTCAAGTTCGAGGGTGAAAAGTATGACATTTTACCCCAAGTAGTGTACGACTCTCGTTGGCACGGACAGTTGATGGGTTGGCTAGCAAGCCTTACCCTGGAGGACGAGGTGAGACAAGAGTTGGGTTTACCTCGGATTGTTTATGAGTATGAGGATATTTTTTTGGATGAATTACCGGGATTGCCTCCCCATAGAGATGTCGACTTTACCATCGAGTTGCATCCGGGTACATCTCCCATTTCTATGATTGCACATAGGATAACGCCAACTGAGTTGCAAGAACTTAAAGTCCAATTACAAGAATTGTTGGACAAAGACTTTATTAGACCGAGCACTTCACCTTGGGGTGCTCCGGTGTTATTTGTCAAGAAGAAGGACAAGACCCTTCGACTATGCATAGACTACCGACAATTAAATAAGGTTACTATCAAGTATAAGTATCCTTTGTCGAAGATTGAAGATTTGTTTGATCAGCTGAAAGGGGCACAAGTCTACTCCAAGATAGATCTTTGCACGGGTTACCATCAATTGAAGGTTAGGGAGGCGGATATCCCTAAGACGGCGTTTAGGACGCGGTATGGGCATTTCAAGTTTACCGTCATGCCATTTGGATAGACGAATGCCCCAATGACATTCATGGATCTCATGCATAGGGTGTTCCAACCCTACCTAGATCAATTTGTCATAGTTTTTGTTGACGACATCTTGATATACTCCAAGTCTAAGGAGGTGCATGACGGTCACTTAAGGATTGTTTTCCAGGTCTTGAGAGACCATCATTTGTACGCCAAGTTCAGCAAGTGTGAATTTTAGCTTACAGAGGTGAAATTTTTAGGACACATGGTGTCAGCTTCGGGTGTGTCAGTTGATCTTGAGAAGGTTGAGGCGGTTATGAGTTGGGAGAGGCCGAAGTTGATCTTCGAGATACGTAGTTTTTTGCGATTGGCGGGTATTACAGGAGGTTCATTAAGGACTTCTCCCGACTAGTTGCACCTATGATGAGATTGACCTAGAAGGAGGTCAAGTTTCAGTGGAATGATTCATGCGAGAAGGCATTCCAAGAGTTGAAAAGGAGGCTTACTTTAGCTCCTATTCTAATAGTTCCAGAGAGGGGACAGAGGTACACAATGTATTGTGTTGCCTCCAAGGATAGACTTGGTTGCATTTTGATGCAGTCCGAGAGGGTGGTGACTTATGATTCTCGGCAGTTGAAGAATCACGAGCAGAACTACCCCACTCATGACATGGAGTTAGCGGTCATAGTCTTTGCCTTGAAGGCTTGACGCCACTATCTATACGGCGAGTAGTTCGAGGTATTTTCGGACCACAAAAGTCTAAATTATACCTTAACATAAGGCAACACAGGTGGATGAAGTATCTGAAAGACTATGACTTCACTTTGCATTACCATCCCAATAAGGCAAATGTAGTGGCTGATGCACTCAGCCAGAAGTCACGGAGAGTCTTGACTAGTGTGGCTTCCCAGGAGTGGCGGATGCTTGAGACTATGGGACAGTTCGGGCTACGATACATGGGTCAGGCTTAGGGCATTTTGGGGAGTTTGGTAGCTATGCCTTCCCTACTGAGCAGAGTGATCGAGTCCCAGGGACAGGATATAGAGATTTTATCCATTAAGGACCAGATACAGTCAAGTACAGGTGACGAGGGCTAGACCATTCACATGGATGGTAGTCTTTGGTATAGGGGAAGGGTTGTGATTCCCTAATTAGCGGATCTGAGAGAGGAGATCCTTAGGGAGTTTCATTGCTCATGTTTTGCTGTGCATCTAGGTGGCACAAAGATGTATCATGATCTTTGTTGCTAGTATTATTAGAGCGGAATGAAGGGACAAGTTAGAGATTTTGTCAGACGATGTCCCACGTGTCAACAGGTCAAGGCTGAACACCAAAGACCGACAGGGTTCCAGCCTTTGGAGATAGCTGAGTGGAAGTATGAGCATGTCACGATGGATTTTGTGACCCACTTGCAACGGACATTGTGGGGGCATGACGCAGTATGGGTGATGGTGGACTGGCTTACAAAGTCGGCACATTTTTTGGCAGTGTGGATGACCTTCACACTGGAAGAATTTTGCAGGTTGTATATACGAGAGATTGTCCGGTTCATGGGGTACCCATATTTATAGTATCAAATCGAAATCCTAGGTTCACGGCTCATTTTTTGGAGAATTTCTAGTGAGCCATGGGGACACAGTTGATGATGAGCATTGTTTTTCATCCCTAGACAGACGGTCAGTCGGAGAGGACCATCCAGACTTTAGAGGACATGGTATGAGTATGCGTCCTAGATCTCAAGGGGTAGCTGAGAAGAGCACTTACCCTTAGTAGAGTTCGCCTACAATAATAGTTATCAAGCGAGCATACAAATGACACCCTATGAGGCACTATATGGGAGGTCATGTCGTTCTCCAGTTTATTGGACAGAGGTAGCAGAAAGGCCCTTTATGAGTCCAGAATTGATTAGAGACACTTCGGAGAAGGTGGACTTGATACAGAAGCGTCTTCTCATGGCTTAGAGCTGATAGAAGAGCTATGTCGACAGACGGCGGTGACCTCTAGAGTTTGAGGTGGGGGATTATGTCTTTTTGAAGGTGATGCCTAAAAGAGGAGTGGTTAGGTTCTGCAAGTGGGGAAATCTGTCGCCAAGGTATATCGGGCCCTTTGAAGTACTTGAGAGAATTGGTATAGTTACTTATCGATTGACGTTACTTCCAAATCTATCAGGTGTTCATACAGTATTCCATATCTCTATGCTTCGAAAATACACCCCAGATCCGACACATATGTGAGCTTGTTGTTGATGTGGATGGGACCTTCGAAGAGGGACCGATGCGTATCATGGATAGCCAGAAACAGGTTTTGCGAGGCAAGACCACGAGGCTAGTAAAGGTACTGTGGCAGCACCGAGAAGCAAAGGAGGCGACATGGGAGCGCGAGGACACTAGACATATCAATTATCCTCTCTTATTCGAGGATGGAGGTATATTCGTATAGTCATTTAATATTATATGACTGTTGCATATCCATTCGATTAAATGTACATGTGTGTGTGTGAATTTCGGGGACGAAATTCTTTAAAAGGGGGAAGAATTTAAAACCCGAGAAAATTTTAACTTTTTATAAAAAAAAAGGGTAAAATGATAATTTTTCACCATAGTGTGAGTTGAAAATCTGTATTTCTTGAGAGCTCAGATGATGAAACGGACCTCACCATTGAATTCGCCTTGCGAAATCTAGTTACCCAGACAAATTTTATCGAATTCTGATATAGTTAAATTTTTTGCATTTTACGAAGTGGTCGGGTCTCAGGTGACCCCAAAAACGAAAATTTTATTAAAAATTTAAAATTTTAAAAATAATTAAAATAAAGTTCATATAAAATATTTTGAACTTAAACCCAGGAAAAGGGGGCGTGTGGCGCAATGTGCACCGAGCATTAAGGGTTATAAATATCCATAAAAATCTGATTTTCTAGCAGAAGATTCTGCTAAAATCAGTGTGTACACGTTGGAGAGAGGAGGAGAGGAAAAATAGAAATTTTAAGACTTGTTTCTCAGGTCTACGGAGTTCTGCCAGTCAAAATTCTTCGGACCAAGAATCAAAGTTAATCTCCTCAACGAGAGCTACATAACTATACCAAGAATGAAGAATTTCACCAAAGATCCAAGAGGAGATTTTGGAGAAATCAAGAGTCTTGGGGCTTGGAAGGTGTTCTTGAAGTTCTAGCCTTCATCTTACACTCCAAGAGGTAGAGTTTCTTCTTACTTTGGTTTATTTCTAGCCTATGATGTTCATAGGAAAGGGTTGAATGAACCATGTCACTTGTCTCTTGTTATGGACGTGAGGAATTAGGTATAGAAATGTCTTAGACCAACTTCTAGCTTAAATTTGATATGTGGAAGCTATTGGTGTAAACTCTTGAAAATTGGGTTTATGTGGGCTGTTTTGTGTATTTTAAAAGTTTCCTATTATATAGTTGGTTTAATAGAAATGGGTAGGTATATGGAACTATGTATTTCACTTGCCTATGATTATGGAGTAGGTGTAGAAATGATTTAATCAATTGCTAGTTTGAAATTGATATGTGAGGTTCCATGTGAAAATTCTTGGAACTTGATATTGTTGGGCATGTTATGTGTTGCCATTGTGTCTTGTGAATGATGTGGGCAAAATTTGTATGATAACATGAATTGTTTGCCTTGAAGGTGTTTTGCTAAATGCCTATGTGGAATCAAGTTTATTATGACATGAGTTTTGTATAACATGCTTGTGAATTTTTATTGAGGATGAATGAGTTGAGATATGTTGTTAATACATTAACATCATGATAATTTATGGTAATTATATGCAATTGATAAAATGTCATGACATATGTTGAAATATGTGGTTAAATTAGCTCATTTGACATTCATTACATTTTAAGCATGAAATTGACATCGCATTCATGGGCATAATGCATGAGTGTGGTATGTGGGCATGGTTTGATCAAACACCACACTTGGTGGATTGATAAGTGGACTTGAAAAGAGTGAATCGAAGATCTCGTTGAGTCGCATGGTTACATGAAAAACTAGGGTTAGGGTTAGCAAGAAGGGCTAGACTATCCCCCGGGTGAGAGACCCGGTGATTGGATACGCACTCCATTAGTGTAAAAGTCATAAAGTGTGTCAGTGTACGCAGAACCGTTGGTGGAAGTCTATAACTTCCGTGTCGGTTGGGTGCCATTAGTGTAAGTCCATAAACACCCACCCCAAAAAAGACCCAGAGGTTTTAAATAAATGACAGGGGCTAGAAAAGCTCAATTTTATACTCATGGCATCGCCTAGGTGAGATGTGTCAGTGAGGACTCGGGCTAAAATGCATGAGTGAGTATCATTTCATATCATGACATGACATGGTAGAATTTTCATCTAGAATTATATGTTCTTGTATGGAATAGATTGTGGTTGTTAAATGTTGTATGTGAACATTGCATATTCACTTAGGTTAGAGAATAGCTTCTGTAGGAAATACTTTACTAGGCATAATTCATCCTATACGAGAACACATTTCAGGTGCGGGATACCCCGATTGATGGTTCTTAGTCGGGGTCTCAAAGATGAAGAAAAGTCGGGTTGTGACTTTTGAACCGAGTTTTTGTAAAACTATTGTAAAATTATGATTTTGGACGTGTAATTATATGAAATTACTTGCAATGGAACTTGTATATATAGAATTTTATTGTGAAAAACTATGTTTTTTCAAAACATTCACTAAGTTAGTTTTTGAACTATTTTAATGAAATATTGCATGCTATTATATGAGTATAGATAAATGGACCCAGTGTGGTCAATGTTTACTTATAAATAGACCTGATGTGGTCAATGTTTACTTACTTTACCTCAAATGAGTTATGTGATTGTATGTGCACAAGTTGTGTTTTGGGTAGAGCTCCCCGTACAAAGAAGACTATGCGCAAATTTTGTTAAATTAGGGATCCCGATAAATGGGGCATGACGTGTGATATCGAGTTACACGGTATCCATGAGTATTTTTGCAGGTTGATGGGTGATCAACGCGTTGACAAAGGACCCCCGGTTTTTGGGGTGTCACATATTTAGTTTTGTCTAAGAATAACTTACAAACTAATAAGAAATATCTAATCTAATTTAATAATATTTAATTACACTTTTATTATAGAGATCTGAAAAAAGAGGATAATTTTTTTATTTTATCAATAGGGTACTATTCTTGCACCATTACAGGTAAAGCACTACATATACATCATTTAGGCATAAGTCATATTTAAGAGCATAATTTGAGTATGTCATATAAGAAAAAATGTTTAGAATGATAAAATAAACCTATTGTGTGAATTTCAACCTAAAAAAATAGTTTTAAAAATTGGACCAAAAGAACATCTCAGGTGGCCCGAGTGGAACCGACCAAACTCGTTCACAAGCGAAAATCTATTTTTTTGAAAACTTTTATTTAAAATAATTTTAGTAACTTTGGTTAAAGCAAAATTTTGAATTGAGACATTTAGGGATGAGTTGTAGTGTAACGGGGTCCCAGATTCATAAGGGCAAAAGGATCATTTTACACATTTGCTCATCCACTATAAATACAACTCCCTTAGTGTAAAAATATCATTTTTTGGTCTGGAGAAAGAGCAATATTTTGGTATGGAGAAAGAGTGAAATTTTGGTTTGAAGAAAGAGCAGAACACGTTCATGGAAAGAAAGTGAAGAAAAACCATAGGTTCTCTAAGCTTCAATCCATCAAAACACACTCCTAGGCCAAGATTCTTGCAAGACTTCCTTCTAGGAAGTTGTTCCTCTCAACAAGAACTATATTCTCGTTGATTGGTTCGGCTGCACAACGAACAAAACTCCTTCAATTTGAGAAAAATCATTTTATGTATGATATTTTGCTAAGTTAGGGATAGAGTTAGCTGTCGTCATTTTTGCACTTAAGAGTTGGCGATACTACTTATATAGGGAGAGGTTCAAGGTGTTCTTAGATCACAAAAGCCTCAGATATATTTTCACCCAGAAGGACTTGAACCTTCGGTAGAGGAGATGGATGGAGTATATGGAGGACTATGACTTTAACCTTCAGTATCATCCTAGGAAGGCCAATGTCGTAGCAGATGCACTTAGTAGCAGACCGAGGAGCACTGTAGTTAGCATTGGTGAGTTTGACTTAGACCTTGCCGAATCTGAGGGATACGCCACACTATTCAGTGTTTGTGCACAACCTACATAGTTGAGCAGGGTTATTGAGGCACAGTTACAGGACACAGAAGCAGGGTAGATTTGAGCATGAGTTGCAAGTGTCGAGGGCTTTAAGGGATGGACAGTTCATTCTGACCATAGGCTGAGGTATATGAGTAGATTCTTTGTTCCAGAGTCTCTTAGGGCTAATGTCTTTAGAGATTTTCATTATTCACGCCTAGCAATACGGGGATGAAGGGGGATGTGGTACAGTTTGTATCGAGATGCCTCACGTGCTAGCAGGTTAAGGTTGAGCATCAAAGACCTGGGGTTTGTTACAACCATTGCCAGTGGCCAAGTGGAAGTGGAATTTTGTTACCATAGATTTTGTGATGGGTCTTTCGAAGTCACCTAGAGGTCACGATGCAGTTTGGGTTATTGTAGACAAGTTGACAAAGTCCGCACATTTCCCACCGATTAGAGCAACTAATTTAGTGAATGTTTTTAGTAGGTTGTATATCCAAGAGATAGTACGACTACATAGGATTCCTGTTTCCATTGTTTTAGACAGAGACCCACGTTTCACTGCACGGTTTTGGCAGAGTCTTGAGACAGCCTTGGGGATTCAGCTACTTTTTAGTACTATTTTTCACCCTCAGACTGATGCCCAGTCAGAGCATACTATTTGGATACTTGAGGATATGTTTAGAGCATGTGTTATAGACTTTAGGGATAATGGGAAGATCATCTTGCTTTAGTAGAGTTTGCCTACAACAACAACTATCAGTCTAGTATTGAGATGACACCTTTTGAGGCATTGTATGGTAGGCTGTGTCGTTCACCGGTATGTTGGACTGAGGTAGGGGAGATAGCTACTTTCGGGCCTGACATAGGCTGTGAGACCACGAATAAGACACAGGTGATTAGATAACGTCTGTTAACAGCATAGAGCCACCAGAAGAGCTATGCAAATAGGAGGCGCGACCTCTATCATTTGATATCGTATTGAGATGACACCTTTTGAGGCGTTGTATAGTAGGTCGTGTCGTTCACCAGTATGTTGGACTGAGATAGGGGAGATAGCTAATTTAGGGCTTGACATAGTCTATGAGACCACAAACAAGATATATGTGACTAAACAGCGTTTGTTGACAACATAGAGCCGCCAGAAGAGTTAGGTAGACAGGAGGCGCGACCTCTATCATTTGATATTGGGGGACGTGTGTTCCTCAAGGTAGCCCCCACGGCGGGGATTGAGGGGATTCGAGTGTAGCAGGAAACTTTCGCCACGGTTTATAGGACCATTTCAGATCCTTGGGAAGGTTAGTGAGGTGGCCTATAAGCTAACATTACCGCCACAGCTATCTAGGGTTCATGATGTCTTTCATATGTCGATGTTAAGGAAGTACGAGCCTGACCCTTCACATGTGTTAGATTGAGTAGATCTCCTAGTGGAGGGTGATGTTTCTTATGATAAGAGGCTAGTGGAGGTATTGGACTCGAGGGACCAGATTTTACAGGGCAAGACCATCCCTTTGGTCAAGGTTCTTCAAAACCATCATGGGGTCGAGGAGGCTACTTGGGAGTGTAAGGCTAAAATTCGTGCTAGGTATCTAGAGTTATTTATTCATAGAGGTACATTTCTAAATTTTGAGACAAAATTTCTTTAAGGGGGGAAGAATGTAGAGATCTGAAAAATGAGGATAAATTTTTCGTTTTGCTGGTAGGGCACTGTATATGCATCATTTAGGCATAAGTCTTGTTTAGGAGCATAATTTGAGTATGTCATAAAAGAGAAACATGCTTAGAATGTTAAAATATATCTACTGTATGAATTTGAGCCTAAAAAAATAGTTTTAAAAATTAGATCAAAATGGCATCCCAGGTGGAACCGGCCAAACCCGTCTATAAGCAAAAATTTATTTTTTTAAAATTTTTATTTAAAATAATTTTAAGAACTTTAGTTAAAGCAAAATGTCAAATTGAGGCATTTCGAGATGTGTTGTAGTGTAACGGGGTCCTAGATTCATAAGGACAAAAGGGTTATTTTGCACCTTTGTCCCTCTACTATAAATGCAGTCCCCTTAGTGAAAAAAATATCATTTTTTTGGTCTGGAGAATAATCATAACACGTTCATAGAGAGAGAGTGAAGAAAAACCCTAGGTTCTCCAATCTTCAAGCCACCAAAACACACTCTTAGGCCAAGATTCTTGTGAGACTTCCTTCTAAGAACTTGTTCCTCTCAACAAAAAATATATTCTCACCAATCGGTCTGGCTGCACAACCAATACAACACCCTCAATTTGAGAAAAACCATTTTAAGTATGATATTTTGCTAAGTTAGGAATAGATTTAAGTTTCCTTGCCTTTCTATGTGTTGATTGAATGATTTAGATGTTAGAAAATCACTTAGGTGGTAGTTGCTTTGAAAACTTAGAGTTAGTAGTTTAGGTACTTTTGTGTTCTTTGAATTTCTTGACAATTTGTTACTGTGATAAAGGTGTACCTTACATATGTATTGGATTATTATATTCCACCTTTTGTTCATGTAGAAAAACTCTTGTGATTTGAGAGTTATGCTTTATTCTATGAGTTGGTAGTTTGTGTATTTGTATTTTTTTTGAGAAATTGTGAAAGTAATGATCATGAAACTTGATCATATGTTTAATTCATTGAATTGTGCCTCACATTCATGTTGACAAAGTGTTGTGAATTTAAAGTTATGCTTTACTTTATGAAGGAGGCATATTTTAAGTTATATGTCATGTGTTGATGAAATGTTCCATAGAATTTAAATTGAGAAAAATCAAGGCATCTTGACATACATAAATCTTGGGAAACATGGCGTGAGTTGAGCACTTGGCACTATGTATTATGAGTGTGTAGTTCTTGTGGTGAAAAATTCAAAATCTGACAAATAACAGTACTCGTGGGTTAACGGGAGCGGACCGTGAAGTGATACATGGGTGACATAGAGTTTCATGTGTGTGTCATGCATATTGACATTACATAGCATTGAGGGATTACGGGGTTGTAACTTGTAAAATGTACAATTGCACATATCATACCTTAAATTTGTTCCTAGTATTAGCATTTTGTCATACGAGCAATTGCGTTGACCCGTTTGTGGGATATCATATTACAGATGAGACTCCCAGTATTTGAGACTTGAAGGAAGGAGAGGAAAAAGACTTGAATGAACATTTGGCCCTTGGAGCATATTTTGTATGTATGAGTATAAGTCCAAATGACTTGTATTTCAGTTTGAAAAGTAGTCAATTATAGATCTTGAGCCATTTTAAAGTGTAAGAGTGTAAACCCAATTGATATGTAGGATATCTTTATTTAATGAATATCATATCTGTATATTGAGATAACTAGATGTGTATGTTGAAAATAAGGAATGTATGTTTAATTTACATGAACTGTGGCCACCAAGTGAGGGTGGATTGTGATATATTTATACATATGAAGTATTGTAAATATTAGGTAGAAAATAGGCTTGAAAAACAAAAGAGGTTATGTTAAAATTGTATGAAAAATTAAAAGACTTGTTAAGTGTGTAAAACACCTTTTAAATAGGTGGAAAGGATGTCAAAAGGGAGGGGGTTTAGAAACCTTGAAGACATAGGCTAAAAATGGAAGGAAAGTGACTTGAAAAACTTTGGGAAAAAAAATGGGAGAACGTGAAAAATGAATGAAAAATCAATTATCCAATCTAATGACATTTCATTTACTTTTCTTCTTTATTTTTACTCAGTCCCTGGGTTTGTGAAAATTCGGGACTTGGTATCAGAGTGTAGGTTCGAATACCTAAAGATTATGGGGTGTTGTTGTACACGATAGGCCGTGACACATGGTTTTAAAT